>PVKC010001035.1:0-55212 GCA_004027635.1 Crocidura indochinensis
GGGGGATCAAACTGCAGTCCGTCCTAGGCTAGCGCAGGCAAGGCAGGCACCTTACCTCCAGCGCCACCGCCTGGCCCCCAGATCAAACATTTTAAAAGCAATAAGCTACCTTCATTATTTGTTTTTAAGGATTAAGTTCTTGTGGATTTAGAAAATATAGAATTTTGTCAGTTTTATAATTGAATTTATGAGGTTTATGAGTTTTTCAAAGTTTTTGAATAAAAATGAAAGAAATCTGATTCCAAATTGAAAAAAATATTGCTTAAATGAGCATGAAATTAATTCAAAATGCATTCAGGCCATAAATGCAACAAAAATTAGTTTGAAAATGTTACTATTAATCATTCTAATATAATGAAAAGGCCCATCTATAGAGTTTAGTTCTAAGTCCAATCTATTAATTTGAGAAATAGAAAAAAATTAGGTAATTTTCTGATAGTTATACTTTATTATTTTTGCTGTGAATTTGATTTATTAAGTTGGATAAATGAGTTTGTTGGATTACTGTGTATTCTTGGCAATATTCTTGATATATTTCTTTGAAGTTGTAATCTATATTCTTGTTTTATCATCTTCAGAACAAAGATGAGTAGACTAAAACTTAAATCATTTGATTTTTGAGTTGATACCAGGTTGTTATGCATCTTTGTAGCTAGATTTTATTCAAATACTTAATTTTTGAGGAGCATGGGTTTGAGCTATGACTGGTGGTACTCAAATCTGTTTCTGATTCCATGTTCAGGATTGACTCTTGCAATTGCTCTGGGGATTTGATAGTTTTGCTTGTATGTTGTGCCAGGCAGGGACTGGTAACTTCTTTGGGAGGTCTAGGGTTTGGGTTGTGCCACCTACGACTCTCCCCAGGCCTTACTCCAGGTTCTGTGCTTGGGGATCACTATACCGTACTTACAGTGCTCAGAAAAGGAACTGAGGTTGGCTATATGCAAGGCAAGCATTTTAGCCCTCCTACACTATCTCTTTGGCCTTGTAGCCAGATTTTTTGAGCTGTATGTGTACACGTAACTGTTATGCAGTTATTAAAATTGGGATGTTGGCTGCATATAGAAGTTTATAATTATAAAATTAAAATTACATCTGTTTTATACTCTATAATCACTAAGGAATAGAATTGTTTCATCTTAAGACATGTAATAAAACTAGCTTTAATACATATTTCTGCATTATACTTTTTAAATGTTCATAAGATGTTCAAATGCCTTCCTGTAGTTAAACTAGGTTATTATGGGCTAAGAAAATAGGAGTGTTTTTTATTTTTTTACAAAATCATTTTTTTTTGTTTTTTGGGCCACACCCAGTGACACTCAGGGGTTACTCCTGGCTATGCACTCAGAAGTCGCCCCTGGCCTGGCCTGGGGGACCATATGGGGCACGGGGGATCGAACCGCGGTCCGTCCAAGGCTAGCGCCATAAGGCAGGCACCTTACTTTCAGCGCCACCGCCCGGCCCCCTACAAAATCATTTTTATGTTAGCATTATTTTGATTTTTTTTCTGTTGGCTTATGAGATTTTTTCTGGATTAAAGTTTTTATGCTAAAATATTATTGAGGATTCATATTATATGTTAAGGATATAGAAGCAGATGGAGTTCTGGTGATTGCATCTGCTCCTTTACATTTGTGTGCTGTGATCCGATAGATTTTTTTTTTTTTTGGTTTTTGGTTTTTGGGTCACACCATGCAGCACTCGGGTCACTCCTGGATCCATGCTCAGAATTTGCTCCTGGCAGGCACGGGGGACTATATGAGATGCCAGGATTCGAACCAATGATTTTTTGCGTGAAAGGCAAATGCCTTACCTCCATGCTATCTCTCTGACCCCTCAGATAGATTTTAATTAAATAAGTTTTAGTTTAAAGCTAGTTTTTATTCTCATAAAATACCCCAAAGTACAATATTCCTATAAAAAATAAATGTGAAACAGTAATAAAAGAAATTTTAGAGTTCATAATACATTTTGAAATAACAGAGGTCTTATCTAATCATATTTAATTTTTTTCTCTAACAGACCTTCCTGATGTAAATGATAAGCAGAGTCAAGCTATAAATGATCTCCTAGAAGCCATTTATCCAAGTGTGGACAAACGAGAATATATTATTAAGCTAGAACCTATAGAAACTAATCAGAATGCTGTGTTTCAGTATATTTCAAGGACTGATAATTCTACTGAAGTTACAGAGTCAAGCAGTCCTGAAGAAGTTGAAGTTCAAATACAGGAAACTACTAGCACTGAACAGTCTAAAACATCACCTGTCCCAGATACAGAGGTGGAAACTACAGAGCCCCCTCCTGTTGAGATTGTGACAGATGAAGTTGCACCTGCGTCTGTTGAACAACCTCAGGAATCACAGGCTGACTTGGATACTTCAGACAATTCTGATTTTGGTCACCAGTTGATATGTAGTCTTTGTAGAAAAGAATTCAATTCCAGACGAGGCATTCGTCGTCACATTCGGAAAGTGCACAAGAAAAAGATGGAAGAACTGAAAAAGTACATTGAAACACGAAAGAAACCAAACAAGTCTAAGGGACGCAATAAGAATTTTCTAGTTTCATTAAGCAGGAGTTGTCCAGTATGTTTTAAATCATTTGCTACAAAAGCGAATGTAAGGAGGCATTTTGATGAAGTTCATAGAGGACTAAGGAGGGATTCAATTACTCCTGATATAGCAACAAAGCCAGGGCAACCTTTGTTCCTGGATTCTGTTTCTCCTAAAAAATCTTTTAAGACGCGTAAACAAAAGTCTTCAAAGGCTGAATACAATTTAGCTACATGCAAATGCCTCCTTTGCAAGAGGAAATATAGTTCACAAATAATGCTTAAAAGACATATGCAAATTGCCCACAAGATAACTCTTTCTGGACCAAACTCTAAAAGAGAGAAAGGCCCTAATAATACTGCCAACAGTTCAGAAATAAAAGTTAAAGTTGAACCAGCAGATTCTGTAGAATCTTCACCCCCTTCTATTACCCATTCTCCACAGAATGAATTAAAAGGAACAAATCATTCAAAGGAAAAAAAGAACACACCGGCAGCACAGAAAAATAAAGTTAAACAAGACTCTGAAAACCCTAAATCAACTAGTCTGTCTGCTGCAGGTGGCCATCACAAAACCAGGAAACCAAAACTTTCAGCTGGCTTTGACTTTAAGCAACTTTACTGTAAACTTTGTAAACGTCAGTTTACTTCCAAGCAGAACTTGACGAAACACATTGAGTTGCACACAGATGGGAATAACATTTATGTTAAATTCTACAAGTGTCCTCTTTGCACTTATGAAACTCGTCGGAAGCGTGATGTGATACGACATGTAACTGTGGTTCATAAAAAGTCATCCCGCTATCTTGGGAAAATAACAGCCAGTTTAGAGATCAGAGCTATAAAAAAGCCCATTGATGTTGTTCTAAATAAAGTGGGAAAAAGAGGCCCTCTGAGGGACGAAGCAAAACATAGCGATTCAAAACATGATGGCACTTCTAACTCTCCCAGTAAAAAGTATGAAGTAGCTGATGTTGGTATTGAAGTAAAAGTCACAAAGAACTTTTCTCTTCACAGATGCAATAAATGTGGAAAGGCATTTGCCAAAAAGACTTATCTTGAACACCATAAGAAAACTCATAAGGCAAATGCTTCCAATTCACCTGAAGGAAACAAAACCAAAGGCCGAAGTACAAGATCTAAGGCTCTTGTCTGGTGAGGAACAGTTACAAAGTTTTGCTCCCTTCCCCCACCCCCCATCAAACTAAAAATTATTTGACCGTAATTTGTAGCTGGTTCCGTTTTAACATGTATTTGCTTCCACATATCTACAGTAATGGGAACTGCAAAAGTAATGTGCAATATGCATTTACTTCTGCAGTGACCTTTGTTCTAGTGGCTTGGGAACAAAAGTTAACATCAAAGCTTATCTTCTACAGGACAATGCCATATAGTTATAGATAGATGGCACAGGGTCAGTGCTTTCCTTTTACTGTTGTAAAAAGTACACATTCATATTGGCTTATGTTTACAGAAGTCTTCTGTTTAAACTAACTTTGCACAGGTTCAATTTAATTCAGTGACTTAGTCTACTAATTAATGCATTGTAGGAAAGTTAAATATATTAGAATAAATTTGTGAAGGCAATAATTATAGGAAAATAGTATTTTGAGGCACTGTGATTATTGTAAAAATTAATCTCTGTGACAGCTAAATAAAATGCTGTGCTCAGAAAAAAAAATCTCAAGTTTAATTTAGAATGATTAGTTTTATTATTTATGTTTGACATAGTGATTCCAGACAATGTGATAGCAAAAAGTTTGGATTTTTTTCCCTTCTCCTGGTTAATGTCAGAATAGTGGTTTTTTTTTTTTTTTTTAGTTTGTGTGTGAAAAGAATGATGAGCCTAGGTCCCAAGTCCTTATTCTTAACTTTTTAAGTTTAACAAACCTTTTGATGATCATCATTTTAAAATAGTCATTATGTAACATTTTTTCCTTTATTTGGTGGTTGTTTATTGCAAGAAAAGGAAAATCTCTTATTGGGAAAGAAGAAAAATTACTTTTATTTTTAGAGAGATTTTGAGCAAATGTAGATTTAAAAAAATTTAGTCTAAAGTAAAAAACTATCCGGATTTGTTTTTGCAAGTCTATATATTTTAAAATTTTACATTCAGTAAAATGTCCCTTAGTAGTAAGTCATTTAACACAAATAAAGAGCATGAAATTATTTTTTTAGTACTATGTCCCTTAGTAGTAAGTCATTTAATACATTTAAAGAGCATTAGATTATTTTTTGATTCAGATTTTGAAGCAGGATGCTTAGTTTAAAGTGCTGAGATATATTAAATGTTCTGGTTTGGTTATCATACAGTTTTTATTTGGAAAACTTGAGATGAAGCCATCCTTTATAAATCATTTACTTTGTATAATAGAAAAACTAGGTTTTATTAGTAAACTCAAAAGTGTTCATTTATTCCCATTTCTCCTCAGATAACTTCAATGATGTACGAAAAGGTTTGGAGTTCATTTTTGTGGAAAGACTTTATATTGGTGTTAGAACCACTAAACGTCTTCAAATGGTACTATGAGAGAAAAAGAAAACAATTTTCCTAAATATTCAACTGTAACTGCTGTTTTTGACTAAAATAATAACAACCTAACCACTTGTTTATAAGGCACTGCCTTTTCAGCACTTTCAAGTAGCTATGATATTACATTTTGTCATCACAGCCCATCAGCTAATTGCCCTTGACCTTGTGCATTTTGGTTTATAGTTTTTAGAAAAATGCTGCAAATTTTGTTTCCTAAGCAGTTTGTTGATTAAAGTGATCAACAGCCTGAAGAAAATATCACCACTGGTGACTTTAATTGACAAAGTCCTTATAGCCTAGAGGTTTAGTTCTACTTTATTATTTTTCCTTTCAGGTTGTACAGATAGATGATTTTTTAGTCAATGTATGGTAGGACCAAAAGACAGACTAGTAGCAACTTATATAAATATTTAACCTATTGTTTATACTTATTTTTATATGTTTATTTTTATTCTGTAGAACTTAAATGTTTAAAAGTTTCATTCTGAAATATATATTACAAGAAGTTTCCAGTTCATTTTCATCCATGGATCATTATATTTTTCATATGTAGACACTTGATTTTGAATGAAGTTTAAACATTCCTTAATTTTCCGTTAAATTTTATACAAAAGCACTTTAATGTTAGATGCAACTTAAGTTTTCAGTTTCTCTTTTTTTTAAAGATCATATATTTACTAATGTTAATATGAAAGTATTAAAATATCTACTGTTTTATGGATGTTGACAATCCATCTACAGCCACATCTTATTACTAGTTTGTTTTCCATCAATATTGTTTAGAAAAAAGGAAGATCAGGTATAAAACCTGATTTTATTTTCTTTCTCCCAAGAAAAATGTTAAATGACCCATTTAGATGAAATTTGATTCCTACTGTAAAATTGGAAAATAATGAATTCTTACTCATTTTTATAATCAAGATTTTAGGGAAAACAGAAGTATATATATATATATATTTATGAAACCTTGGACAGGTTTTTGTGTATCAATGTTTTGTACATTTTAGGGAATATTTTATTTTGTAGTAATTTTTGTCAAATTATAATTTTAAAAGTATAGTAGAGATTATATTGCCATGTTTTTATACAGGTTTACACTTGTACTTAAGAAGGATCCTGTCCATCAATATACATTTGTATAAACTTTTTAAATATTGAAGATCCACAAGGTCATAATACAATGCTCCTATAACTAGAAAAACACCCTTCCCAGTGCATTGCACTAAAATATACTGTGAAAGGAAACTAGAAAGACTGTAACTGTTGCTGGAAATGTCCTATATTGAATGTAAATGCTCTTGTTGAAAAAATGTACTCTATGTGATGGAAATAAACCAGACTCAAAGTTATTTCAGCTAAATGTGCTTCAACAAAGGTACATTGGTTGAAACTTAAATGTTTTATTAGCAAATTTAATATTATTCCGTGACTATGAGCGGCTTCACTTTAATTATATCCTGATAGTTGTATTTTTAAGTTTAGAGTGACAATTTCTTTAATTTAAAAACATGTTCTTTTTCACATTGGAAACTTGTACTTATAGGTCTAACTTAAATTATTAATAAGAATATATTTAGGGAACTTAATGTGTAGGTGGTATCTCATTTATAAACCCATCTTCATTAGTTGCATATTATTAAATCTATATGTTTGACTTTTGCAAGGTGTTATCTTTTATGTATCCACACATAACATGTTTCAAAGATTTTTTTTCAAACTTAAATACCTATAACCAGAGGACTCCTAAAAGACTTGGGGTAGTTTTTTGCTTCAGCTTTTTATTTGTTATATTAGCCTTTTCTTTCTGATTTGTTGAATACTATAGGAAAGAAAGAAATAGCCTGGTGTTGGCACAAGGGAAGCTCCAATTGCTGTAATCCCTTACCACTCATTTTTTCCACTGTACCATTCATAATATGTAACTGTAGCAACTGAAGACCACAGAACAAGAATTTAAAGGATGACAAAAACCTTTCAGGACTGTCAAGATTTTTTCCTTCTTAATTCTGAAAAAAATAGTAGCACTATACCAATACTTGTTTTTTTTTTGAGTTGACTTCTAATTTTACTTTATATTATAAGCAAAGTATTATCTTATATACAAATAAAGAGACTGCTTTTGCCACTGTAACAATTGTATATAAAGACCCATCCATAGAATCCATGTATAATTTTTTTAAATTTAAATTTTATTTATTTTTAAGTATGAAATACATTTTTGATATTCTTTATATATATGTATAAATATTTAAGCACCACGATCACAAGTTGGGTTTCAGTCATAAACAGAAGACGCCCCCTTCACCAGTGCAATATTCCCACCACCAAATGCCCTCCTCATCCCCAGCCCCTGCCTGTATCACAACAGGCATTCTGCTTTTCTGTTTTTATATTTAGACAAGTATTGGTATTCTACAGAAATAGAATACCAATACTTGTCTAAATATAAAAAGTTTGAGCAATTAGGGGCTAGAGTGATAGTGCAGCCATAGGGTGTTTGCCTTGCGTGCAGCTGACACAGGACTGGACCTCAGTTTGATACCTGGCATCCCATTTGGTTCCCCAAAGCCAGGAGCGATTTCTGAGTACATAACCAAGAGTAACCTCTGAGTATGGCCCAAAACAAACAAGCAAAAAGTTTGAGGGGCTGGAGTGGTGGCATAAGTGGTAGGGCATTTGCCTTGCACACACTGACCTAGGACTGCAGTTTGATCCCCCTGCATCCCATATAAGCCCCCAAGCCAGGAGGGATTTCTGAGCACATAGTCAGGAGTAACCCTTGAGCATCACCTGGTGTGGCCCAAAAACCAAAAAAATAATTATTTGAGCAATTAGATGCATGTTTTATAATATCCAAATTAAATAATCATGATAGACTTAGGACTTAGGGACCAAGCTAGGACTATTTTAGAAATAAAATAATTTATTTTAGGAATAAAAATAGTCAGGTAGAAATGTTTTATTCCAAAAAAGAAAAAGAAATGTTTTATTCCTACTCTTTTCTGCACTTCATCCTTTTTTTTGACTTGAGTTCTGTCATCTTAGAGGCTTAGAGTTAAGGTTTCTAAAAAAGGGGCCTAATATGTACCAGAAACTTTTTCTGCATGTAAGTTACATAATAGCACATTTTTTTTGTGTTCTAAGGAAAAGTTGTTAGGCCGATATTAAAAAAAAAACCTGTAGTTAGTATTAATTCTATCACTGATTACAAATTTGTATCTACTGCATATGCTTTTCTATAGAAGTCAGTTCAGTTTCCTTTCTGAAGATAATCCCCCAAGGTGTGGTGAAAAGAGGAGAAACAATTATATATTTGATTTACACTTGATAAATGGGAAGTACAAGTGCAAGCTGTATGAGGTATGGCTAATATTTATGTTCATTTGGTAGTGTTTTTGTCTCTCCACCCCTATTTACACCTTGTTTCAAGAAGAAAACTTTGAAGAATGTTTTTTTTTAAAAATTTCACTTGGAATTTTATATATAAAAACTTAGCACATATGGGGCCAGAGCAATAGCACAGCAGTAGGGATCTTCCTTGTACGCAGCATATTCAGGATCGACCTTGTTCATTCCCATTGTCCTATATGGTCCCCCAAGCCAGAGCGATTCCTGAGTGCATAGCCAGGAGTAACCCCTGAGTGTCACTGGGTGTGGCTTCCCCCCCAAAATAACAACAACAACAACAAACCCCTGAGCATGTATATATTATATATGTATGTTACATAGGTATGTAACATATACATGCTATGTATTTAATTATTTCTTCACACTTTCTTTTAGGACTGTCATATTGCTTTATGATCAGAAGGCTGTTGTTCTTTGCTTTAAAATTAAGAGCTTATGAATGCAATAGTAGGGAGTTTTGTGATTTTTTTTTATTATTTGAGCCTGTAGTAGTAGTTTTCCTTAAGTATTAGGACAAAAAATGATGATGAGTATCAGTTCTTATTGTGAAACTGCAAAAGATCACCTCACGTAGCATAACTACAGAAAAAGAGATATAAACTCATTAATATTTTTTGTTTTAGAAATTACGTTTTCAGTTTTTCTGCAGAGTCTATGGAAATGTTGTAGATTCTCAGGAGTTTTATATATTTTTTTCTAATGGAATCCATAAATTACCAGTATTATGATTTTTTGCCATAGTTGTCAGAGTTGCTATGAACTCTAAGATGTGCAACATGTTGGCAGTGCTATTAGACTAAATTGATTTGTGTACTATACTATTCTTTTCGTCTAAGAGCTAAAAGAAACAGGTTGAAAACGAGTAAGGGCCAGCAAAATTCATGACATGTGTGCTTGCTATATACCACATGGCATCATATAAATAGTATTTATGCTCCTAATTTATCAACAATCAGCCCTATGAAGTTGAAGAGCTGGTTTCACTATTCCTATTTTATTTTATTTTATTTTTATTTATTTATTTTTTGGTTTTTGGGTCACACCCGGTGATGCTCAGGGGTTACTCCTGGCTATTTGCTCAGAAGTCGCTCCTGACAGGCACGGGGGGACCATATGGGGAACCAGGAGATTAAACCACGGTCCGTCCTAGGTTAGCACAGGCACCTTATCTCCAGCGCCACCGCCCGATCCCCACTACTCCTATTTTATAGGACAGAAAATTGAAGCTTATCCTATGCTTCAGAAATTCAGAATTAACATTATAGATAACTAGACAATTTGTTCCCTTAATCAGTATATTTTTGTATATTTGATTGCAAAGTGTATTTAGTACATTACTTTATTGGCAGTTTAGTGTGATGATTTGTAACTAGATCAGTTGTTAATTTTTTGATCTACAAGTTATTGTGTATGTGTGTGTGTGTGTGAGAGCTACTTAAAAATATGTCCTTAGTTACCTATAAAATGGATAATATATCCTGCTTTCTAAGACTGTTTTGATGAAGGTATATATAAAACAGAACAATGCCTGGCATATTATAAGGATCATATTTAGATTTGATTAGTATGTGATTTCCATAGCACATTAAGATGTGAAACTTAAGTATTTCTCTTGAAATTATTCAAATAATCATTCAAATCATTTGAACTTATTCAAATAATTGAGTTATTATTTGTTATTCAAATTATTCAAATAAGTTATTTGAAATATTCAAATATTTGAAGTTATTCAAATAACTCTTAAATTTAAATGGAAATTTGTTCATTAGAAAAGTATCACTAAAAAAATCATTGTAATGTCACCCTTTTTTAAAACTATTTTTCAGTGAAGATGATCAAATAATGATAATCTCCTAACAAGATATTATTGATGGAACCTATCTTTAAAAAAGTATTAGATAGGGGCCCGGGAGATAGCATGGAGGTAAGGCATTTGCCTTTCATGCAAAAGGTCATCGGTTCGAATCCCAGTGCCCCATATGGTCCCCCATGCCTGCCAGGAGCAATTTCTGAGCATGGAGCCAGGAGTAACCCCTGAGCACTGCCGGGTGTGACCCAAAAAAAACAGAACAAAAACAAAACAAAACAAAAACAAACAAAAAAGTATTAGATAATTTTATCCAGACTCATTGTAAATTAGCATCTTTGTAAATAAAACTTTATTTTTATGATTACTCCTCAGAATAATCCCTCTTTCACCCTGTAATGCAATTGTTTTATTTCTTGGTCTTTGTAAAATACTGCATAGGGTAAATTTTAATTGAACAGATAATAGTCTTATAAAATAGTTGATTGCAGTATTATTGAAAGGAACATTCAGCTACAGAAAGTGTAGGTTCTTCAGAAAAGTACAATTTGGGGTGAGGTGGAAATCTCTTTGGTGATTGTATTATGAAGAGATGCGATAGCACATGTCTGGAGGTTTGCCAAGGATAGTCAGTCATTCGTGGCAGCCCTCCAAATATCTTTGAAGATCCAGGTATCATTAAATTGCCTGCTAATATGTTTTTCCCTTTCTTTGGCCTGTTCTTGATTTTTCATTTTTAACAAGATGATGGTGTTTATAAATTTTTGTGTTTTGTTACTTCATGTAATGGCTTGGATCAACCCTTATATCATGAACTTCAGATCAAGTGATGGGGTCATTTCCTGGGTTGTGCAGTTTCTTCATGATTCTGGTATTCAAATACTTGTTTAAATTATGTGGAGTAGATTCACGGTTATTAAAAATGTTGTTATGTTTAATAGGATAATGTGGATGAAAAGTAATAAAATAAATATAGCACAAAATATAAATAGGCACTGCGGAGTAAAACAAATCTCTTGTACAGTAACAACTTTTAGCCCGTCTGGCATTTTAGTATATTCAGTCTGGTAGCATTTATAATACAAGTAATAATGCGTAATAATGGTATATTCACAGGAGAAGTTATTACACAGAGGTGACTCAAGTATACAGCATTCTATTACAAGTTAGATTTTGAAATATTGATTTAAATTTCTTTTTTTTTTTGTTGTTGTTGTTGTTTTTTTTGGGTCACACCCGGCAGTGCTCAGGGGTTACTCCTGGCTCCATGCTCAGAAATTGCTCCTGGCAGGCACGGGGGACCATATGGGGCACCGGGATTCGAACTGATGACCTTTTGCATGAAAGGCAAACGCCTTACCTCCATGCTATCTCCCAGGCCCCTGATTTAAATTTCTACTGTCAGTGGAATCACCTGAAAATATGTTGGCTTTGTAAAGAACACTATGGCTTTGTAATATATGAAAGACTTTGTATATCTATAGACTTTTTAGTATATGAAAAGGTACATTTTTAAAAAGTTGAGATGCTTCTTGGATAATTTAGGAGCTTAGTTTAGGTAGGCCTTTTTAACCTTGAAAAAGCTATCACTTTTCTTATACCAGCATATTTGACTATTGTGTTAAGCCACTGCTATTTTCCAAACACCGGTGTTTGGACAAGTTTGACTTGTTGACTCAAAACTATTACATCTTATGCTTTCTTACTTGTGTTTTACAACCTCTGGATTACTCTGAAAAAGCTTTTTAAACCCCCCTTATTCATTCCCTGAATGCTGGACACTTGAATAGCCATCATTTTGTTCTATTGGGTAAACAGAATTAGACAACAGTTAAAGCGTAATTTTTTTAAAGAATCGTTTCCTAGTTCAAGTCCTGATTCTTTTCTTTACTCATATAGTTTTGACAGTTATTTAATCTAAGTTTTAATTTTATTTTCTAAAATAATATTAGAAGTTAGATAGGTTGTAGAATTTCTAAAATTTTAGTAATATTGTATCTAACATACTTAGCAGAATGCTTGACTCAGTTAAATATGTGTGAGGACTCAAACATTCTCACTGTTGCAGTCAGTATTGCTATCAGTTGCTATCAAATAATTTTAGTATTTTCTGATTATCTTTATCATTTGATGTTGTTGTTTCATAATTGTTGGCATTAATTCAGCCTTTTAACACAAATCAGATGAAACAACTGTGATAAAGTCTAGATGTGCAGAAGTTTATTTAGCTAGATATTATTTTATATCTTTAATTTACCATTTTTGGTAGTGTCTTGTTACTCAAGAATTTGTTGAACTTTAAATATCATTTGCTTATTCATTAATAATGTCTTAAGGAACAATGAACAGTTTTTATTTTGCTTTAGACCATACCTGGCTCTTATCAGGATTATTACAGACTCTGTGCTCAGGGAACACTTGTGACAGTGTTTAAGGGATGGCACACAGTACCAGGGATCAAAAAGGATCTGGGCCATATGCAACACATGCCTTACCTGATGTATAACTTTCCAGGCAACAATGTATAGTTTTAAGGTTTTAGGGGCCCGGGAGATAGCATGGAGGTAAGGTGTTTGCCTTTCATGCAAAAGGTCATCGGTTCGAATCCCGGTGCCCCATATGGTCCCCCGTGCCTGCCAGGAGCAATTTCTGAGCATGGAGCCAGGAGTAACCCCTGAGCACTGCCGGGTGTGACCCAAAAACCAAAAAAAAAAAAAAAAATTTAAAAAGGGGCCGGGCGGTGGCGCTGCAGGTAAGGTGCCTGCCTTACCGCGCTAGCCTTGGACCCACGGTTCGATCCCCCGGTTCCCATATGGTCCCCCGTGCCTGCCAGGAGCGACTTCTGAGCGCATAGCCAGGAGTAACCCCTGAGCGTCACTGGGTGTGGCCCAAAAATAAAAAAAAATTAAAAAGGTTTTAGGTTTAATTTTTCTAATGTAAACTTTAGGCAATGGGTAAGTGAGCACATTTTGAGTTTACAAACAAGAATTATCTTTATCATCCTATGTCTCACATGTGTCTATACAGTCATAGAAGAGACTGTTGAAGGAAATTTGGAATGGCTATATTAATAATCTATTGGCCTATATTTGTCCACAATATGAATTTGCCTTTGCTTTTTTTGGCATTTTCAAAAGAATGCAAAAATTTTATTTTTACTGCAAAAGATATAAATTGTCCTTTTATATACCATAGTACAAAATGAGTTTTTTTTTGCATTTTTATAATCATAGTGGTTTACATGTCATTCACACTAATATGTAGCACTTCTCTGCTACAGAGTTTCTCTGCATCTCTGTGACTAATGACTTCTATTGCTTGTCTTCTTTGTGTAAGCTTTCTAGCTTCTTGCCATTGTTAGTAAGTAATGGTGACATTTCAAACTCATGGGGGTGCTGTGTACGTTCTGAGAAATAAAACATTTTGCAGAGACTTTGGATAATTCTTTGTAAGATTTGCCTTTGTTTATGCCTATTGAATTTTGTGACAGTGCCCATTTTATAGCACATTTCACTCCCAGATCTAAAGTAAGTACATAGTTGTTGGTTCTCTTTTCTGTCATTTCTATACTATTAGGGATTAGAATTAGTTACTGTTTCACTTACCCAATTCTCACATTGCCCTTTTCTAAACTCTTTGCTGTCACCAAGCCTCAAACACTATAGCTCCTGTACTAATAGGAATATCCTTGCCTATGTCAAGGTCAAAAGTAGAGGATATTTTTTATTTTCCATATCACAATTTTTCTTCTGTTACCACTTTAGTTCTTCAGAGACAGGGATATCCTTTTCCAAATATAATACTTATACCTTTTTTTCTTTATTTAAACATTTTGATTACATATATGTTTGTGATTAGGTTTCGGTCATGTAAAGAACACCCCCTTCACCAGTGCAACATTCCCACCACCAATGTCCCAAGTCTCCTTTCCTCCCACCCCACCCCCACCTGTACTCCATACAGACTTTCCAGTTCCCTCATTCATTCACATGATTATGGTAGTTCTCTGTGTAGTTATTTCTACAACTGCACTCACCACTCTGTGGTGAGCTTCATGAAATGAGCTGGAAGTTCCAGCCCTCCTCTCATTGTCTCTGAGGATTATTGCAAAAATAGCTTTTATTTTCCTTAAAACCCATAGATGAGTGAGACTATTCTGCATCTCTCTCTCTCCCTCTGACTTATTTCATTCAGCATGGTAGATTTCACGTACATCCATGTATAGGAAAACTTCATGACTTCACCTCTCCTGACATCTGCATAATATTCCATTGTGTATATGTACCACAGTTTCTTTAGCCATTCATCTGTTGAAGGGCATCTTGGTTGTTTCCAGAGCCTGGCTATTGTGAATAGTGCTGCAATAAATATAGGTGTGAGGAAGGGGTTTTTGTATTGAATTCTTGTGTTCTGAGGGTATATCCCTAGGAGTGGAATAGCTGGGTCAAATGGGAGCTCAATTTCCAGATTTTGGAGGAATCTCCATATCACTTTCCATAGAGGTTGGACTAGACAGCATTCCCACCAGCAGTGGATAAGAGTTCCTTTCTCTCCACATACCCACCAGCACTGAATACTTAAACCTTTTACAATCTCATTTCTTAGATATCCTTTTAAGAGTCCTCTTTTCCACTCACCATCTTCTGTCCCTGTGACAACTACCACTTATCCTTTTCAATTTCACTTTAGCCAAAATACAAACTTGCCTCCTCTTCAGATCTCTTTCTAACACTTTCCCTCATACTTGGCAACTTTCTACTCAAAATTTCTAGTCCTCACTTCATATTGTCTACTGTCTATATCTCATTTCTCTAAGCATGTTAGCTTCTCTTCACTTATACTTATCATCTCATCCAACATTCTTGATTTTATCTAGATTGTCATTTTCAACTTTGTGTGACTTACTGAATTTCAGACCTTATTTTATATTATTTAATACTTATTTAACCCTTATTTCATAATTCTCTCCTCTAGTATTTCCTAGCTGAGCTGGGCTCCCTGCTGTGTATTTCTGTACTGCCCCTATATAATTATTCTGAAATGATCTATTTGTGTCTCTGCCCTAGGATATCTTAACTCTTAAGGAACAGTATCTTTTCTCTATATTCCTAGCATAGTACCTAGGACATGTTGAAGGGTGATAAATATTTATTGATTTGATGTTCCTGTGAATTCATACTCCTTATGGTTGGCTTTTATTTTGTTATTAGACCTTTATATATTAACCAATATTTCCTTATAACTTTAAAAAGGATGATCCCAGTTGTATTTTTTACCTTGGCTATTCTAAGACCATTTATCTTTAAAGTTGCATGTCAGAGATAGCCGTGTAACTATTTTTCCAGTATCTTAAATGCAACAACATCTCAGTAAACCAAATATATCTTCCCTTTAAAGTTGTTCCTGCCTTACATGTTCCCTGTCTTAATTATTCACACTCTCCTCCCAGTGAAGATCATTAGGAAATGCCTTGACTCTTTCTCTCTTAAGTCCTTTACCTAATCAGTAATCAATGTCTATGTAATCCTGCCTCTGAATATTTTTTACATTTAGCTCCTCTTTGCCATCTTAACATTTTATAATTTAATAGTTTAATTTGACTCATCTCTTATCTACACTCCTGCAGTCTCTTAACTGACCTCCTTTCTAGTCTGTTATCCATGCTGCTGTCACAATTATCTTCTGCAAACATAAGTCTGCTATTGTATTCTTATTGCTTTACTATTGTGGTCATTCTCAAATATCGGCTTAAATGTATTCTAATAAAGGCAACCTAAAGCATGCCTCCATTGTATTTCCATTTCATGTTCTTTCCTTATTGTCATCTGATATACCTTGTAATTATGTTTTGCATAGATTTAATGTCTATCTTTCTACTGGAGAGAACTATGTAGACCTGAGTCTAGCACAATGCTTAGGACATAGTTATGCTGAAAAATAGATTTTTAGGAAGTTGATGTATGCTTTATAGCTTCTCACTGTAGGTTAACTCGAGGTAGCAAAGGCAGGGAGTGAAAGAGTTTATAATCTGCCTACATTCTCAGACCTTGGTCTTTAATTCTAGCTTTTCCAATGTAGTGATGGGTTTCGCTTCGCACCTTTTACAGGTGGATGGGAGTCAACAATTACCTTGCCCATATTTATACTAATGCTGATGCAACTGCAGTTAATTTGTGTACTGTCAGGTGGTGACAACTATATTGTTTACCTTTTATTGATACATATGTGGTGCCTTGGCAAGGCATGTGGGTAAACAGGTTTTTGCTAGGTTGAGTTGAACCTAGATTCCTTTTTAGCCTTTTGAGTGATTGCATGTTTAACATTGCATGTTAAAGTGTTTATTACTCATAGATCTAGTTGTATTTTAAATGAAGTATTTGTGTTTTAAAGATTGACTCAGTTGAAAGTTTTATTGAATTAAATGAAAGAAATGTAAATATCTAGGGACATTTGTAATGATTTAAAAATCAAGTCTGTTTCTCTTTGAAGTCTTAGATATGAAAGTCAAAGGATTTCATAGGTGTTCTTCAAATTTCACTGTCCTGAGGTGTTTTGATTCATTCATTTATTACACAGTGTACCATTGAACTCCTGCTTAGTGTCCAGAAAGACCTAAGTAATAAGTACAGAAAACAACAACAACAACTAGCACCTCCTCTCAAGTACTATGGAAGAACAACATGATAATAAAGGGGTTGAGAAAGGCTTCTCAGAATTCCTAAATTGATTCTTGAGTTTTTTAAAAAATTATTTTCTTAAAAGAATATGCATCACATAGTTGGCATAATACACGTGTTTCCAGTTAAGTGGAAGCAAAGTTATTGAAAATAAATGGAAAGAAAAAAATAAACTTGATTGGAAGAGAAAAAAAGAAAGTACAATAGCAAGCTCACTTGTGTAAATTATGGTATCACCAATTAAGTCATTAATACAATGGCAGAAGATTTAGTAAGTTTTTTTTTTGTTTGTGTTTTGGTTTTTGGGTCACACCCAGTGACACTCAGGGGGTTACTCCTGGTCATGTGCTCAGAAATCCTCCTGGCTTGGGGACTTTCAGCCCCAGATTTAGTAAGATCTTGTTATATGTCCAGTCTGTTAAATTGGGGTATTCCTTTAAAAATGACAGCATTAAATGAAAGTGTCCAGAAATTCAAATCTATGATACTACGGATTTTAGGGGTATATGCTCAGCTGCAGGGCCTCCTGGTTGAAGGTCCAGTTTGAACATGGTGACTGCATTTGTAGGCCTGATGACAGGTGTGAGGATTTACTGGAAGAAGGATTAGAGATACTGGGAAGGGTGCCCACATTCATCCAAAAAATCCCTGGTGACATCAGCCCAACACCTGACATACTTGAAGTATAGTCAGATTACATCCCCACAGAGAATTGTAGCTGATCAGTGATGAGGTACGCTATCGGGAAATGGTGATTCTGGGTGATGGAGGCAGCAAATATGGCTTCAGCAGAGGGAACTTGGCCGACTCTCTTCTCCTGAGGTCAGCTTTGTGTTATGGTGTAGCCATAATCTTTTGCAGCTTGATATACATCTCATTTTCAAAAAAGAGTGAGTATTGAGCTGGCCTGGTTTGAACATATTGACTACTTTTGTGATTCTTTGAGTTTTGTGATTCTTGAGTTTTGAGGTATAGACAGAGCCCTATGCAGGCTAAGGAAAGTAATATGAGGCAAGGTAAAGATTAATGCAAAATAGTCTTATTAATTAATTAAATAGAATTAGGGTTAGTGGTCATCACACATGTTTATGATAGTGTTGAATTAATTGGAATAGGGATGGTGGTTATAGTTCATAGTGGAGGAATAAATAGTTTTAGAATTCTAGTAAAGAGTAATAAGGGCTCAAATTCAGTAAATGACACTGAGATTTAGAGACAGATAATACTATGATAATACAATAGATAATATTATAATTGTTTCAGAGGTGGAATTTTGCACAGTGTAGGATAAAAGATGACTCCAGCCTGATTGTAAGGTGATTTTGCTTAGGTCAGGTGGATGTTATCATTCAAATAGGGCGAATAATTATTTTTATTGAAGGGAGAAGGAGTCCTGCAAACTTTCAATTTAGTGGTAGGGCCTGATAATACAGTTCTAGTGCTGCTCACACCCTACAGTGCTGGGGACTAGCAGAACCATCTCGGGTCAGGAAAGGGAAAAGTTTCCCAGAGGAAATACTGAATTAAACTTCTAGAAATTTTAAATTTGATGTAATTATCAGTTACCTAATTAGAGAAGCTAAGTTAGAGTAAGAAATATAGAAATAAATGATCAGGAGAAAGATTGCCTTAGGGGTTGAGATTTAGGAGCTAGAATCCATGTTGTTAAAGCAACCAGGTTTGGAAAAGAATTAGAATAGATCGACATATCACGCTGCTTTGCATGTTCTTAAGATAAATGTTTTTAGGTTGTTTTCCTATTTCAGTTTTTTCTGAGAAAGATGATTGGCTAGCATTGATTCTCTTTTATCTCTAAATTCTCCCCATTCCCTCTGTGTCATCATGTATAACAAACACATACTTGATATTTCCCTAAGAAGTGCCAGATAAGTAAGTTGTGGTTGTGCTAGGTAATGTGAATTAAACTAATGTTGTATTTAGAAATATTTGAGGGGGGGATCTATTAGACCTATTTTGAAAGATTTTTTTCTTTTAAAGGTTAGTATCTTTTTTTGGTTTTGTTTTTGGTTGTAGACATGTGGTAGCACTTGGGGTCACTCCTGGCTCTGCACTCAAACATTTCTGGTCAGCTTGGAGGACCATATGGGATGCTAGGACTTGAACCCAGGTTGGCCACAGGCAAGGCAAATGCCCTACCCACTGTGCCATCTGTCCAGCCCCAGTATAACTTTTTAAAAAAATAATATATTGGTATTCTTGGACTGAAAATGATATATTTGTTGAGCCCAGTGGCTCTGATCTGTATGAGAAATTGTGTTGTAGACTTTATGTTGATGACTAAGGCAGAAACTATTTTTAAAAATTAGTAAAAGACATTTGGCTAAACTATTACAATCAGACATGATACATAAACTTGAGTAATTTGATATCAAAAGCCAGATTCTAAGGAGGAAATACTATTAAACATTGAACAGGTGATTTAGAATATATTAATTGGCTTTGCCAAGATGCAGTGTGGGGATTGGTAATTATTAAAAATTGTTAATGATGCTGGTGAAGTCAGATATCAAGATGTACAAGTTACTATTGAGGCTGGATCCAGGGCAAGTAGAGTACAAACAAAGAAGCATCCACCAGTCACTTCGGGAGAGTAATTTAATTTATTGTAAATGGGAAATGGATATACATACATACATACATACATAAACACATACATATATATACACATTTTTATATATATATACACATTTATATATATATATATTGGTTAGGGGATTAGAGAAAGCAGGGTATGAGCTCTGGGTGTTATAATGGTGTGTACTTAAGGTAATTAACTACAAAAAAATAACTAAATAAAATTATAGCCTGTGGTGTCATGGCCCATTGAAGGGAGGGCCCTTCGTTTCTGTAGGACTTAAGAAAACATTGGACTTGTCAGTCAGATAATTGAGTTCAAATGGAAATTTGTGTCTTTCTGAAAGTGAAATGAAACCACTTAGAAGCAAATACAAAAATGAATTTTAAGTTCACCTGGATTTGAACTCATTGACTTAATATCACACTAATACTAAAGCATAGGTCTTTATAACATTTGAACTGCATTTTGTTAATGAAAAAGATCTGCCTTTAGAGTTGGAATTATAGATAAGCAGGTAGAGTAATTGCCTTGCATGCGGCTGACTAGGTTCCATCCCAGAACCCCATATGGTCTCCTGAACCCACCAGGAGTAAGCTCTGAGAATTACCTTTATGTTCCCCAAAACAATCAAACGAATAAACAAACAAAACCCTTTGGTGTGAATGGGTCAAGTCTCAGAGAAGTAAGTTTTGTGGATGAGTTATGACAAAACTGAAATCAATAATAGAAATATTGACAGACTTGAAATATAAGTGGTAGCTATAATAATATCGCAATGTAACAAAATAAGGAAAAATTTTGCCTGGAGTAAAAATGATTTTTGTTGTTGTTGTTTTATGGGTCACACCCGGCAGTGCTCAGGGATTACTCCTGGATCTACGCTCAGAAATCACTCCTGGCAGGCTCGGGGGACCATATGGGAAGCCGGGATTCGAACCACTGTCCTTCTGCATGCAAGGCAAACGCCTTACCTCCATGCCATCTCTCCGGCCCCTAAAAATCATTTCTTATTATGTTAACTGTAGGCATTAGTATAAAAGTTAGAAGCCATGTTAAAGTAGGGCCAAGACAGTGGTCAGAGCGAGTACAGTGGTAGTGCTTGTCTTGCATGTGGCCAACCTGGGTTCTATCTCCACCATCCTGTATCATCCCCAAACTCTGCCAGAAGTGATTCCTGAGCATAGAACCAGGAGTAAGCCCTGAGCACTTGGGTGTGACCACCTAAAAATAATAATGCAAAGCATTATAAATAATATTTATATTTATTATAAGTACATTTACATATGATAAATATATTATAAAATATAAAATAAAAATAATAATTCAAAGTATTATAAATACTACATAGCATACTTGGTTGTTTTTTTTTTTTTTTTGGGCCACACCCAGTGACGCTCAGGGGTTACTCCTGGCTATGCGCTCAGAAGTCACTCCTGGCAGGCACCGGGGACCATATGGGAACCAGGGGATCGAACCGTGGTCCATCCTAGGCAAGGCAGCAGGCACCTTACCTCCTGCGCCACCTCCCGGCTCCCAGCATACTTGTTTTAAGCTTTCCTTTTTATAATTTTATGGGGCTGGAGAGATGGTATGGGCTTAAGGGACAGGCTTAGCATGTGGCTGACCCTGGTTCACTCACTGGCACCATATAGTATGCAGAGCTTTGCCAGGTATAAACCCTGAGCACCACCCAATGACCCCCAAAATAGTTTTGCATGTAAATATTGATTTGTTTTCTTCCTGATATCCTTCTGTATTACTCATTTACATCTCATTAAATTTCTGAATAGATTATAACCATAATATGTATCTTTAGGAGAATGAAGGATCGTAATTAAAATGAACAATGGAATATAATTTTAAAATATGTACTTTCTGCACTAAGGACATTCTTTTTTAAAAACTTTATTTATTGATTGGTTTTGGGGCCACACCTGGTGGTGCTCAGGGATTACTCCTGGCTCTGCACTCAGAAATCACCCCTGGCAGACTGGGGGACAATATGAGATGCTGGGAATTGATCCGGGTTCTCCTGGGTTGGCCGAATGCAAGGCAAACAACCTACCACTGTGCTGTCTCTCTGGTCCATCCCTATTTATTTACTAATCTTATATATAGATAATTTTTCTTTCCCTTCAACATTTTAGAGGTAAAATTCATTGAGAAACTCCTTAGTAAGATTCATCAGTAGATGATAATACCAATATACTATAAGGTAATAAAAGAATTTTAATAAGAATTATTTAATGATAATATTTATTCTCTTAGCTTTATAAAATTACTGAGAATATTAAAATTTCTCTGTTTTTGGGCCTTGCCTGGCAATGCTCAGAGGTTACTCCTGGCTCTGCACTCAGGAATTACGGCGGTGCCTGAGGGAACTTATGGGATGCTGGGAATTAAACCTGAATTGGCTGTGTGCATGTGAAAGGAATATGTCCAATTTACTATCTCTCCAACTCCTAAAATATGATTTTATATCATAAAAATCCACAGCACTCTGTCCCATCACTAAGAACATAAGTAACCCCTGAGCACTGCCGGGTGTGACCCAAAAACCAAAAAAAAAAAAAAAAAAAAAAGAACATAATACACAATGGGAGGATAATACCAGCATCTCTTGATTTTCTGATTTTGTGAATTTTGATTGTAACTGACTTAGGAGTGCAAATATTGTGGTAGGAACTTAATATCTGAAATAAAATATGGATGGAGGGTCACCACAAATTCTGTTTAATGAGTTTTTCAGGGCAGGAGCAATATAGTATTGCCATAGCTTTGCATGCATGCAGCTGACCCAGGTTTGATACTCAGGACTTCATATAGTCCTTCAAGTCTTCTGGCATTAATTTCTGAGGGCAATAGACCAGGAGTAACCCCTGAAGTATCAAGTTTTCCCCCTGCAACAAACAAAAAAACAAAAGAGAGTTTTGCATACATTAGAGCCCCATTGAAAATTACTTCTAGATCAATAGTGATCTTGTATTTGAACCAGTTTTAATTGCTCACATGTGTAGTATTCTGCAAAGAAAATTTGTTACCCTGGTGCTTGAAAAAATAATTTATAACTTTTAAAAATCACATTATTTAAAAATCATACTGTGACCAAGATGAAACTCGTTTTCCTAACAAAACTGTCCGTTGACTAATTTCTTCCATGGGAGTTTCATGATTTTGCTTATCATAGGTCTCAAAGTTCTATTTTTCCCTGTGAATCTATCCTTACTTTTTTTTTAGTAAAAGTCAGAATTTCTTTTTTTAATATATTTATACAATTTGATTATGAACATTATTGTAGTTGGGTTTCAGTCATATATAGAACACTCCCCTTCACCAGTGCAACATTCCCATCACCAGTGCCCCAAATCTCTCACCTCCCTATCCCCCAACCACCACCAGTATTTGAGACAGACTTTCTACTTCCCTCATTCATTCACATTCTTCTGTGGTCAGTGTAGTTATTTCTCTAACTGCACTCACCATGCTTTGTGGTCTACTTCATATCATGAGCTGGACCTTCCAGCCCTCATCTCTATTGCCTCTGAGAGTTATTACAAAAATGTTGTTTATTTTTCTTAAAACCCATAGATGAGTGATACTGTTCTGTGTCTATCTTTCTCCCTCTGACTTATTTCACTCAGCATAATAAATTCCATGTACATCCATGTATAAGAAAGTTTCAGGACTTCATTTCTCCTGATGGCTGCATACTATTCCATTGTGTATATGTTTCTTTAGTCATTCATCTGTTGAAGGGCATCTTTGTTGTTTCCAAAGTCTGACTATTGTAAATAGTGCTGAATGAATACAGATGTGAGGAAGGGATTTTTGTATTGTATTTTTGTGTTCCTAGGGTATATCCCAAGGAGTGGTATAGCTGGATCATATGGGAATTCAATTTCCAGTTTTGTTTTTTTTTTTAAGAATCTCCATATTGTTTTCCTTAAGGCTGGACTAGATGGCATTCCCACCAGCAGTGAATGAGAGTTCCTTTATCTCCACATCCCTTCCAGTTAATTGTTCTAGTTCTTTATGATATGTGCCAGTCTCTGTGGTGTGAGATTCTACCTCATTGTTTTAATTTGCATCTCCCTGATGATTAATGATGTGGAACATTCTTTCATGAGTCTTTTGGCCATTTGTATTTCTTCTTTGACAAAGTGTTTCTTCTCTTAATTTTTTGATGGGATTAGATTCTTTGTCTTGTAAAGTTCTGTCAGTGCCTTGTATATTTTGGATATTAGCCCCTTATGTGATGGGTTTAGGGTGAATAATTTCTCCCATTCAGTGGGTAGCTCTTGTATTCTAGGCATTATTTCCTTTGAGGTGCAGATGCTTCTTAATATATTCCCATCTGTTTATCTCTGCTTCCACTTTTTTGGAGAGTGTGTGAATCTATTCTTGAGATTTCTAATCCATGGTGACTCATTTCTCTGTTATTCTGAATTCACAACATTCACTTGCACTTTGTTTTTTATTTGGGACCACTGCCAGTGCTCAGGTGCTACTCCTCACTCTGCACTCAGGAATCGCTTCTGGTGGGCTTACAGTACTATATATTGGATAATGGGTATCAAACCCTGGTCAGCTGCATTCAAGGCAAAGGCTCTACTTATTGTACTATTGCTCCAGCTTTTACAAATTTTTACTTTCATAATTTTATTAATATCTTTATTTAGACACTTTGATTACAAATATGATTGTAGTTGGGTTTCAGTCATATAAGGAACACCCACCACCAGTACAACATTCCCATCACCAATGTTCCAAATCTACCTTCTCCCCACTCTCCCTCACCTGTACTCTAGACAGGCTTTCAGGCTTTCTACTTCCCTCATTCATTCACATTGTTATAGTTCTCAGTGTAATTATTGCTCTAACTGCACTCACCACTCTTTGTGGTGAGCTTCATGTCATGAGCTGGACCTTCCAGCCCTCCTTTCTTTTGTCTCTGAGAATTATTGCTAAAATGTCCTTTATTTTTCATATTTTTCTTTTTTGGTTTTTGGGTCACAACTGGCAGCGTTCAGGCATTAATCCTGGATCTACGCTCAGAAATCGCTCCTAGCAGGCACGGGGAACCATATGGGATGCCGGGATTTGAACCACAGTCCTTTTGCATGCAAGGCAAACACCTTACTTCCATGCTATCTCTCCAGGTACATACATACATGCATACACACACACATATATAAGTATATATATGTATATATATTTACCCATCTGTTTATTTCTGCTTCCACTTGTTTGGAGAGTGCTGTGTTTCTTCCTTAAAGATACCTTTAGTCTCAATGTCATGGAATGTTTTACCTACGTGTTGTTCTATATATACCTTATGGTTTCAGGTCTGATATCAAGGTCTTTAATCCATTTGAATTTTACCTTCGTGCACGGTATTAGCTGGGGGTTTGAGTTCACTTTTTTGCAAATGGCTAACCAGTTGTGCCAACACCACTTGTTGAAGAGGCTTTCCTTTTTCTATTTAGGATTTCTTGCTTCTTTATCAAAAATTAGGTGATTGTATGCCTGGGGAACATTCTCTGAGTACTCAAGCCTATTCAACTGATCTGAGGGTCTGTCTTTATTCCAATGCCATGCTGTTTTGATAACTATTGCTCTGTAATACAGTTTAAAGTTGGGGAAAGTAATGCTTCCCATATTCCTTTTCCCAAGGATTGCTTTGGCTATTTGAGGGTGTTTATTGTTCCAAATGAATTTCAGAAATGTTTGATCCAATTCTTTGAAGAATGTCACAGGCATATTTAGAGGGATCACCATAAATCTGTACAATGCTTAGGGGAGTATTGCCATTTTAATTATGTTAATCCTGCCAATCCATGAGCAGGGTATGTGTTTCCATTTCACTGTGTCCTCTCATTTCTTGGAGCAGAGTTTTATAGTTTTCTTTGTATAGGTCCTTCACATCTTTAGTTAAGTTGACTCCAAGATATTTGAGTTATGTGGCACTAATGTGAATGGGGTCGTTTTCTTTTTTTTTTTTGGTTTTTGGGTCACACCCGGCAGTGCTCAGGGGTTACTCCTGGCTCCATGCTCAGAAATTGCTCCTGGCAGGCACGGGGGACCATATGGGGCACCGGGATTTGAACCAATGACCTTTTGCATGAAAGGTAAATACCTTACCTCCATGCTATCTCCCGGGCCCCGGGTCATTTTCTTAATGTCTATTTCTTCCCTATCATTATTGGTGTATAAAAAGGCCATTGATTTTTCTGTGTTAATTTTGTAGCCGGGCACATTGTTATATGAACCTATTATTTCTAGAAGCTTTTTGGTAGAGTCTTTAGGGTTTTCTAAGTAGAGTATCATGTCATCTGCAAACAGTGAGAGCTTGACGTCTTCCATTCCTATCTGGATTCCCTTGATATATTTTTCTTGCCTAATCGCTATAGCAAGTACTTCCAGTACTATGTTGAATAGGAGTGGTGAGAGTGGACAGCCTTGTCTTGTACCAGAATTTAGAGGGAAGGCTTTTAGTTTTTTTTCATTGAGGATAATACTTGCCACTGTATTGTGGTAAAATGCTTTAACTATATTGAGAAAGGTTCCTTTCATTCCCATCTTGCTGAGAGTTTTGATCAAGAATGGGTGTTGGAACTTATCAAATGCTTTCTCTGCATCTATTGATCTGATCATGTCATTTTTATTTTTCTTGTTGTTGATGTTGTGTATAATGATGATAGATTTACAGATGTTAAACCCTCCTTGCATTCCTTGGATGAAACCTACTTGATTGTAGTGAATATCTTCTTGGTGAGGCATTGGATCCTATTTTGCCAGGATTTTGTTGAGGATCTTTGTATCTGTGTTCATCAGGGATATTGGTCTGTAATTTTCTTTTTTTGGCAGCATCTCTGTCTGGTTTTCGTATCAAGGTGGGTCACATTCCTGTCCATTATATACCTTCTCTTGAAACATTTTTTTCTGTTGATATAGGTGGCATTTGAGAGATTTGTTATAAACTTATTTTATTTTCATTCATTTTATTTATTGTAAGGAAGTGTTGGGGGGGTGACTCCCAAGTGATGTTCTGTGGACCAGTGCCATAGAACAATAGTTAAGGGTACTTTCTTTGCATGCATCTAACCCAGGTTTGATATTTAGCATCCCATATGTTCCCCCAAGCCCACCAGGAGTAAGTAATTTCTGGTACAGAGACAGGAGAATTCCCTGAGCACCAGTGGATGTGGGCCCGACAAACCAAACCAAACCAAACAAAACAGATCAAAAAATGAAAACCATGTGGTGCTCTGTGGGTTCTAGAGATTCTTGGCCATTTGGACCAGCAGATCTATGTGAGTGCTAATTTGCATGCTTCTTGGGCCCTGCAATGCTGGTGATTGTCCTGGAACTGTTTGGGGTTTGATAGAGCTATTTCCAGCCATGCTCTGGGACCTCCTGGTATGGAATAAAACCAGGATTGTCCCCTTTCAAGGCATGTTTGTATCTTGGCCCCTTTGCTATTTCTCTGAACCCTATAATTTTATTTTAAATGGAGAAAATTGAGGCGATTTCACAGAATCAGGTGTAGTTAATGAAGAAGTCAAGAATAGAAGCTTCTTTTATTATTGGAAGATTAACTCAGAATATATATAAAATCTTTATTTAAGCACCATTATTGCAAGCATGATTGTAGTTGGGTTTTAGTCATTAACAGAACATCCCCCTTCACCAGAGCAACATTCCCACCACCAGTACCCTCCGTTTCTTCTCCCCAACTCCCCCATGTATTCAAGACAGGCATTCTACTTCTCTCACTCATTAAAATTGTCATGATAGGGGCCGGAGAGATAGCATGGAGGTAAGGCATTTGCCTTTCATGCAGAAGGATGGTGGTTCAAATCCTGGCATCCCATATGGTCCCCTGTGCCTGCCAGGGGCGATTTCTGAGCATAGAGTCAGGAGTAATCACTGAGCGCTGCCGAGTGTGACCCAAAAACCAAAAACCAGGAAAAAAAAAGATTGTCATGATAGTTGTTAGTGTAATTATTTCCCTAACTGCACTCACCACTCTATTTATGGTAAGCTTCATATTGTGAGCCCGTCCTTCTGGACCTCATCTCTATTGTCTCTGGGCATTATTATCTCTTAAGGATTATTCTAACAGGTAGTAGCTCCTGCATATAAAAAATGTAAAGGCAGTATAGAGATGTGATGTAAAGGGTAAGTTTTCTCCATCTCTCAGTTCTCCCATTTCTTCCCCAGAAGTAAGAAGTTAGCAGTTTCTTGGGCTTTTAAGAGTAACTTTATCTACATTTAACTATATAAATGTATACATTCACTTTTATGCAAATAGTAGCATATCATACACTCTTTTTTACACTGTCTTTTCTCCACTTTTTAAAACCAACCCAAATATTTTTATTTTTTGTTCCATGAACCTTCCATTTTGCTATATTGCTTACTCTTTACAAAACTGACTTTTGTTTTTGTTTTGTTTTTTTTTTTTTTGGGGTACACACCTAGTCGTACTCGAGAGTTATTCTTGGCACTCAAAAATCGCTTCTGACTTGGGGGACCTTTTGGGTTGTCAGGGATTGAACCCGTTTCCATTCTGGGTCAGCCGCGTGCAAGGCAAATGGCCTAATGCTGTGCTATCACTCCAGCCCAAAACTGACTTTTTTTTTTTAGAGTCACACCTGGCAGCGTTCAGGGGTTACTCTTGATTGACTCTGTGCTCAGAAATTGCTCCTGGCAGGCTTAGGGACCATATGGGATGCCGGGAATCGAACTACTACATGATGTGGGTCAGCTGTTTTCAAGGTTAACACCCTCCCGCCCCCCCAAAACTGACTTTTGTTAATGTGAATAAATCACTATTTTTTGTTTCTAGCACATTATAGTATTATATATATATAAAACATTTCTATTTCAGAATTTGATAATTGATCAGTTGATCATTGATTTATAATGTTGAAGTTAAAATGAATGTAATTATTACTGTTAAATTACTAGCAATAGCTGATTGCTATATTTTTTACTTGAGAGAAAAATGCAGATGAACTTTAAGGGAAATAATTTATTTCAAAACTATAAAAATAGTTATAGTATATAGAAAATAGTTTGATATTTCAATGTCAGTGCAAACTGGTATATAAAATCACAAATGTTTTATTTTCTAAATTTTTAAATCTCAGAAGTTTTTAAATCTCAGGTTTTTCTCAATATTTTATGATTTGATATTCCTGATGATTTGTGTTGTTCTGTATAAAAATTGCATTGCTCTGTATAAAAATATATCCTTAATTTTGGTCAGGGTTTATATGTCTAGGAATACAATCTTGTAGAAAATATTTTAGATCTTTTGGCCAAAGCTACCACTATGAAAAATGATTTAAAAAAGTGGCAAGGGCTAGAAAAGTGCACAGCATATAGGGTATTTGCCCTGTATGTACTTGATTCATGTTCAATCCCATATGTATCCCATGTGGTCCCCTGAAACCACTAGAACTGATTCCTGAGAGCACTCTGGTTTTGGCTCCCCAGAAGAAAACAAAAAAGGGACAAATGTTGCATATGCCATATGTTCATGATAGAATTTTTAAGGGGTTAAGGATTTATATTTGATTTTTACATTAGATATTTAGTGACATTCTTAATTATTTCTTAGGATCACAGCACTGAGTAATTCTGATCATAAACATTATTATTTACCCAGTTATTGATTGGAAAAAATTAGCTTAGAAGTTTATTTCACAATACTTTCCCACTAGTCAAAATTCACTGATAGAATAAAGTTGTAGGGCAGACTTCCTGGGACAGATCCTGGTTTGATTCCCAGATCCCATATGGGCCCTGCATCTGCCAGGAGCAATTTCTGAGCACAGAGCCAATAGTAACCCCTGAGTGCCACCAGGGTGTGGCCCAAAAACAAAACAAAAGATAGAATAAAGTTGTATTCTTGAAATTCATAGGATTAGTTCTATTTTTATGTTTATTATTCTTTTTTTTTGGGGGGGGTCATACCCGACAGCACTGAGGGTTTACTCCTGGCTTTACACTTAGAAATTGCTCCTGGGAGGCTTGGGCGACCATATGGGATGCCAGGATTCGAACCATCGTCCTTCTGCATCTAAGGCAAACGCCTTACGGCTGTGCTATCTCTCTGGCCCCTAATTATTCTTAACACTGGACAGAATGCCCAATTATTCTTAATCACACACTGCAATTCATAGTCAAAGATAAATAAATTCTTGTTCTTTTTTTTTTTTTTTTTTTGGTTTTTGGGCCACACCCGGTGACGCTCAGGGGTTACTCCTGGCTATGCGCTCAGAAGTCGCTCCTGGCTTGGGGGACCATATGGGAAACCGGGGGATCGAACTGCAGTCCGTCCTAGGCTAGCGCAGGCAAGGCAGGCACGTTACCTCCAGTGCCACTGCCCGGCCCAGAAATAAATTCTTATAATGTATTTTAATAAATCTTATTAGATCCTTAACTATATGTATGAGTCTAGAGCATGTTAATCTGAAACAAAACCAGAATATTCCAAACAAATTTCCAAAAATAATTGCATATTGTATGTGTCTTTTGGACATGTAAATTTTTATATTTATTTTTTGGTAGAAGTTTGTAATTAAGTTCTATTCAAACTTTATGGTTTTGCTTAGATGACCTTTTAATAAGCAAAAGAAGTATCAATTTGTGTTATAAAATACAAACCCAAACAGTCTGTCTTCTTTACTGTAAAAACTAAGCTCTAAATGCATAAGAGAGTGCTTTGTTTCTTTTTTAAAATTAATTCCATTTTAAATCAAGTGATTCTTTATGTTTGTATTTTTGGGGGTGCATGTGTGTGTGAGAGTGAGTAGGTGTGTATTAGGAAATCTTATGGTACTGTATATTGGTACATAGCATGACATTAAAACTGAGCTGCCCTCCAGGCCTAACAGAAAATTTTGACATGACTCACTATTCTTTAAGACTGATCCTGAATATTGATTATTGATTGATATAAGTGATTAAGTACTAGAGACTTTAATACTCTACCCAGTGTACTCTAACCAGTCTCAGAGGTAGTGTCATAAAACTAATGTTAGATTATTCTTTAAATTTGCTGTGAGACGTTTCAGACATCTGAATTCTTAGGTTTGGTATATTTTATTACAGAAGGCAAATCTACATGTAGATAAAGTCACTCTTAAAAGGTTCATTTATATAAATCTAAATCATTATCAGAAGGCCTTTTGTGCATTGAACCTGCTTTTGGTAACAAGTAGACATGTGCATGTGATATCTTAATATAGTTGTCACATAGGAATATACTTATATGCTTCCTATACTTCACATAGGAATATACTCAGTCTGGATATCTAAAGAGAATTCTTTCTCTGATGCCAGGTGTTAGACAAATGACCCAAATTTGGGGGTGCTGAGGATCAACCCAGGTAGGCCATGTGCAAGGCAATGTCCTACCCACTGTACTATTTCTCAGGCCTTTCTTGATTTCTTTTCTCACTGATATGTTATTGATGATTTCTCTTTTTTTTTGGTTTGTTTTTGTTTTTGGGTCACACCCAGCAGTGCTCAGGGGTTACTCCTGACTCTACACTCAGAAATCACTCCTGGCAGGCTCAGGGGACCATATGGATGCTGGGATTTGAACCACTGTCCTTCTGCATGTAAGGCATGCTTTACGTCCGAGCTATCTCTCCGGCCCCTAATGATGATTTCTTTTAGTACATTTCACCTTATTAAAGCATAATAAAGTCACCTGTTAGACAGGTATAAGACAACTGTAAGACAATCAATGCCTGGCATATAGTAAAATAGTATAACTGATATGGAGGTCAGATCTCCTTTAATATTTGTAATTCCAAAATTATTGGACCACTTCTTTTGACAACTGATACAGTTCATCTTTTACATTTTAAGTTATTCTTTAATTATTTTAGATATTTTATTCATCCTTAACTTTAAATCTGTGAGATATTTAAGACAATGCCCTTTGGTTCTGCATGATTTTGCCTTTTTTGTGTCTGAGTTTTGATTTTTTGAAAATTTCTATCAGAATATCCAGAATATTCTCTTTCCTCACAGTTTATCTTACTGTAATGTGAATTTATCAACTTGAGAAAATGATCATCAAGTTACTTCCTGGCTCTGTAATATTTATAATTGTATATTTGAGTCTGCACCTACATATATAATATAGTTGTAATGTATCCATAGAGACAAATATTTTTTACTATTTTATATTTCATTTGAATATATGATGCCAGGCTTTCCATTAAACTTTGTTTACCTTATTTCAAGCTTTGAGTAAATCCTTAAGAGTGTAGAGTTATTTTGAAAATGATTGTAGCATCTGAATCCTGAAAATGATTGGTTGGCCATAAAATTGGAAGATGATAACAAAAAAAATCTAGGAGTGGAGATAGTATGATAGTGAATTTGACAGTCAGCAATGATATTACTTATAAATTGAGACTATAAAATTAAAAATGAAAAAAAATATGTGGAAATAAATACAGAAATAATATTTGAGATAAATCTAGTGGTCATTTCAATTACAATAAGCATTGTGAACCTTCACTTCTCCATTGGGGGATGACTTATTCTTTGAAGAGTGGCTGAATAGATTTTATGGAGAAATTCCTACAATTCTATTGGGTGTCTGTAAAAGTATGGTGTATTTTTGAAGCTGGTTGTCTCAGAATTGCTCTTTGAGGAGCCAGAGCAGTGGTGTAAGTGGTAGGTTGCTTGTTTGCCTTGGTACACGCTAACCTAGGACAGACTGTAGTTCGATCCCCTGGTGTCCCATATGGTCCTCCAAGCCAAGAGCTATTTCTAAGCACATAGTCAGGAGTAACCCCTGAGAATCACGGGGTGTGGCCCCAAACAAACAAACAAAGAAACAAACAACAACAAAAAAAGAATTGCTCTTTGAGAAATGCCAGATAGTAAATCTTTTGGGAATTTGAAATATGGATAGATCCTTTTAGATTGCAACAAAGTTTTGTTCAGAGGTTCAAGGGATGAACAGAGTTTGAATGGGGGAGAGAAGCAGAGAATCATTTTTGCTGAGTGAAATGCTGTGAGAACAAAAGTATAGATATAAGAAAAAAATGTTAAAGAAGTAGAAAGTCAAATCATTTGATGTGAGGATACTTAAACATGGTCTTTTTAAAAGTCCATTGAGTTAGTGATTCTGTAGACAGATTACACTCATTCCAGAGTTGGGGGAAAGTGAGTTGAGTACATCTGTTGAGTTGGGTACATTAAGTTTCATGCTTTTAAGGGCTCTTTGAGGTCATCAAGATAAATTCTATTTGGGGATACATTTTGGAAAATAGAAAAAATGTCAACACTAACATAAGCTCAGTTTCTCCCCACTCCTGATAATTATTCAAGTGGATGGAAAAAGGAATAGCCTGGCTGCAGATACTTCCTTGTGATGTTACTTACATCATGGTTTTCCTGCTTTGGTCATGAAAGAATAGCCACATTATTGTACCTTCTTTCTCTTTCAGCATCTATCACTACCTTTTAGTTTATATTTCTATCTACGTACTAGATAGAAGTTTATTTCCTTTCCAAAAGTCTTCATTGAACTGGAGGCTGAGGAAATAAAGTGACTTGATTCTAACTTTAAAGTCTAGAGATAATTTAGTGTTCCAGGACGCAGGCTTTTTTAATCTGACAAAATACTTTTTGGGCCACACCCAGTGATGCTCAGGGGTTACCCTGGCTATGCGCTCAGAAATCGCTCCTGGCTTGGGGGACCGTATGGGGTTTTGGGGGATTGAGTCACAGTTCGTCCTAGGTTAGTGAGTGCAAGGCAAACTTCCTACCACTTGCACCACTGCGCCGGCCCCATCTGACAAAATATTTTATGGAATTATACTTCGGTGCTTTCTTTGTGAATTAAGTCAGCACTGTTGCCTTGAGATTATACAATTGATTATCAAAAAATGATTCTTTTGCCATGTCCAGAGCCATAAACTTTCACCCAAGTAAACCACTTCTTAAGATTCACCTGACTAAAAAGTTAACTTTGTAGTCAATTTTTCAAATTCACAGGGCCAGAGAGATAGTACAAAGATAGTACAGGGGTAAAGGCTCTTACCTTGCATATGGTCAACTGTATAGTTCAGTGGTCCCTGGGAGTGATCCCTGAGCATCAGTAGGATGCTCTATAATATGTACTGCCATATGTGTTACAAAATTATTTTTATTCAGGAAATTGCCATTTTCCTTCATGAAAAGTAACATGAGGGAAGTATAATCCTTCATAATACTATTTTCCTATTTTCATAAAAACTGCATTTTCTTTGGTTTAGGAAATCATTTTTAATGCAATGGAATAAAACATGTGGTCTATGCAATGCTAAGTATGTGTCTGGAAACAAAGTCCATGGTTAAATAGAATTTCGTTGATTAGATGTCATTAATATCCAGAAAAATTAAGGACTAATACTTTAGTGTGGATACACTGAAGTACTCTGTGTGAATGCCAACAAAGGAATGATAGAATTAGAAATCTCACCTGGGGCCCGAGAGATAGTACAGCAGTAGGGTGTTTGATTTGTATAGGACCAACCCAGGACAGACCTGGGTTCAATTCCCGGCATCCCATATGGTCCCTTGAGTCAGCCAGGGGTGATTTCTGAGGGCAGAGCCAGGAGTAACCCCTGAGTGCTGCTGGGTGTGGCTCAAAAGCAAAAACAAGAAAACAAAACAAAACAAAAAAACAAAAAGAATTCCACCTGAAGAATATAAGAAGAAAAGCTTTGCAAATTGGGGGGATGATTTAGAAATTATAAACAAACCCCAAAGTATGGGTTTGTTTTATAATTAGAAGGCAAGTTTCTAGATAGATTTTAAAAATATATTATCTTTTTTCTTTTTATTTTTACTGTCTGAGTACAATGCCTGAAACAGTACCAAATCACAGGTGCAGGATAATTAGAAAATTTTTGGATATTGAGAGCTGAAGTAATAGAATAGTGGGTAGGGTGCTTGTTTTGCATGCAGCTGACCCAACTCTGATCCCCCTGCACCCTACATGATTCTCCCAATCCTTGTCAGAGTGATTACTGAATGCAGAGCCAGGAGTTAGCTCTGAGCACTGTGGGTGTGACCCTACCCCCAAAGATATTGTATGGATATTGATAATTGCATAATACTGCTAAAATTAAGTGCTCTTCTGTTTCACTGGTAGTTGGTCCTATTGTGTTAAATAATTTAATGAAAAGTATGACTCTGGGATAATGCTTTATTTGAAGTGCTTGTAACCTTTTTAAGAAGCAGTTGGTCAATATAAACTTTTGACTCTATAGAAATTGTCTATCTGACAATTTTTTAATTTGACAGTTTTTTTAAACTGAAATGCCATTGGTTTATATGAGAAAGTAGAAAGTTTGCAGGTTTCTATGGCTTATTAGGCCAACAATTTTAAAGTGACATTTCAATAACCAGCCAAGCTTAGAGGTGCACATCATTAAAATCAAACTTACATTCTGAAGTTACTTTGAGTTAAAATGCTGTTAAGGATTTATTTTATAATGAATCATCTGCCAATTCAAAGTTCCTTATCATGAACGCTTTTATTGCCACCTGTGTGCATTTTTCTGTTACAAAGTTTAATAAGACTGATATAGTACAGCAGGAAAGGGGCTTGCCTTGCAATTGGCTGACCTGAGTTTGATTCCCAGAATCCTATAAGGTCCCCTAAACACAAACAGGAGTGATTCCTGAGCACAGAGTCATGAATAACCCTTGAGCATCACCAGTTGTGCCAAAGCACTCTCCCCCCCCCCTCAAAAAAAAGTTCAACAAGATAGACTCACAGGTATTGATTGATACCTGCTATTTGTTGTGATTAGGACACCAAGATGTTAAGTTTAGACTCTGGCTCACTGTAATATTTTGCTTTTATTCTAATTATGTTCTTTCTAGTTAAAAGAGATAAACATTGAATATATTGTTATGAAATTGGCATTCTATAAGAAGTTTGATCCAAAAGTATGGATGGCTTTCCACCCTTTCTGGTTTCAGAAAACTTTACTCTTCATTTCTATGAGAATGCAAGTCAAATTTGGGGCTTGGAGAGGCAGTGTTGTAAGTTGCTTGTGAGCTGAGCTCATATGATTTCTGATATCCCATAAGGTCCCCCAACCATCACCTGAAACTAAGAGATAGCTCTTCTTCACACTGCCACTGTTTTCCCCTTAAAAAAGAGCATGTCAAATTAGGGCTTTTTTCCCAAGGAGAAATGATTAAAAGAGAAGAATAAAACTACTTCACAAAAGGCAGTAGTTTTGATTGTATAATATTTAAACAATAGGCTATTCTTGTACTATTGATTTCTTAGAAACTGAGGAAGATAAATTACTCAGTATTATTTATTCAGTCATTATTAAAATAGTTTGATAGCCACTTTCTCACACAATATAATTTTCATAAATTTGAATTTGAGGAGTGGGTACATAAGAAGTAAAATTCTTTCTAACAAAGTTGCATTTTTATTACGAAGTAGGATATGCTTCTTGTATACAGTTTGAGAAATACGTAGATTACCACACTGCATCACCTGGAAGTAACCATTTATCGTTTTAATGTGTTTCTAGTTTCATAAAGATGAGGGGTAGAAAGTATTTGATACAAGGAAAAGTTTTATTCCCCACTAACATCAAATACTTTTCCCATATATTTAGCATCATTTCCTAACATTATGTTTAGTATGACAGAGCCTACACCTTAGTGTCACCCAACACCTTAGTGTTGAGTACAGGCTATTTTCATATTTTCTTTCATTGTATTTTGCAGTTGATTTAAAATATGTTGTCACTACAGATACTGAACCGAATCCCCTGTGTGTATTCTAATTATTCCTTAAGGGAAAACTTTAAACCCAGAACTTGTGGATCAAAGCATTCAATCACAAATGGGTTTGATTAAACATGCCTGCAGACTGCGGAAGCACTTGCGGCCCGAGTCTCCAGATTGTGAGCGGGTGGGTCTCAGGTCCCTGGAGACACCAGCGCATTCCTCCGATTTCTAACCTTGTGTCTCTGTCTTTCCTCCCTGGGGACCGCTGCCGCCCTTGCGGACTGAAGCCTCGGGAAGCCGTCTCCCCGCAGCGCCGCCACCTTGCGCCCAGCTGGCCCAGGGAACCGTTGTCCGTCGGCGGGCGCCGTGACCACGCGCCAGGCCGCCGCCAGCTGTCGCGCCAAGCTTCGCTGTGGTGCCGCCCGGGAGCGCCAGCACTCCTCTCGGGGCCGGGGCCGGGGCCGGGGCCGGGGCAAGCCCATGGCCCCCTGAGCGCCTGCGCACCAACCGCCACCTCCCAGGAACTCCCGAGCTTGACTGCGTCCACTCCACTGTGCACCAGCGCACTCGCACTCCAGGAGTTCCTGGCGCTCGCTTGAGCACAGTATCTCTTCGCCACCTTGCTCTAGACCCTGTCCCCCAGCTTGCCCCCAGATCTCCTGCGCAGTCTCGGCCTCAGCAGAACCTTGTGCCTTAGGGCCTACAGATGCAGAGAATAGTCTCCGTGTTCCTGTTCCTTTCTTCTCCTGGCCACCTCCGAGATCCACCGCAAGGCAGTGCTAGCCCCTGCCCCTCATAATTTATCGATTTCCTTGTCCGTTTATGTAAAGAATTCCTCAAAGACTGGCTCTTGACTTCACCATCACTGTTCTCAAATCCTAGCGTCCAGAGGTGACCTCCACTCCACTACCCTCTTCCAATCTCGCCACAAGCCCTCCACCAATCGAAGATGATTTAAATAATTATAGTCTAACCACACTGGGAGCCAATAGTGCACAATACTGATGGAACTTATAAACTCTTTCATCCAGGCCCTTCTCATCGTTATCTCCAATAACATTTCTTTGCTTCCCAGAGTTAGTCCTTTATTAACCCTGTCCTTGGGAGAATTCACTATAGGGTTTGGGTGGAAACCATCCTCTCCCTCTCCTTCCTTCCTTTCTAATACTGAGCACAGTACGACTGTTAGTGATGGCCCGTTCAAGCGAAACAATGGACTCTTCTAACTTCCTTAGATGATGATCAGCAGCCAAGCTGCAAGTCCCTCAGAACCAGGCTCTGGTTCTTCCTCCCCCATCCTCCACTTCTTTCACAGGGGTGGAGTGGAGGCCCCTTTCTCCCTTGTACAAGACTCCTTCCCTTACCCTTCGCAGATATTCTTCTAATAAAACTCCTACAAGTTGAACCCTGTCTTGGTGTCTGCTTCTGGGAAGGATCTAAACTAAAATGTTATCAAATATTCCACTTAGATCATCTTTTGTGCATCTATGTCTTAATTCATTAACCTCATCCCCGCCCCCCAATGTTTATTAGCTTTCCTCTTGAACTCCTTTTTACATCCTACCTAGATGGCATGGTCCAGCAAATCATTCTTGAAATATAGTGCTCTGAACAGTCTTGAACTCCCATTTCTTCCAGTTTGCATTCATGATGAATTCACAACTCTGGATGAATCTTACGATTTGCCTTCCATGGGCCAGACTAGAAGACTCAGCATTTTATGTTTAAGAAAATTATAGAATTCAACCACCAGTATAGCTATCAGTGCTCATCTCAAACCTCAGAGTGGTGCTGTTCCATCCATAGTTCTACTCTCACACTTTCTGATATTTTTTAATTTCATGTTTTTATGGATTTTTTTTAGCTCTTCAACATTTTCAGATGCCCTCCCTGTTTACTTCACAATTTATTAATAGAAGACTTTGTGTACAAAGGTTTTCATCATCCCCCCACAAGATCTTCTCCCCCTATTTCCAAACTAGCTACAGTGGTACCCTTCCTCTGTGAAGGAAGATTTAACAGTCAGCTTCTCTGTGCTTCAGAGTTTATTCCTTTTCACCTTCCAAGATTTCATGCCCAGGATTTTATGCTCCCTCTTTTCTGCATCTCCCATTTTGTCTGTTTCAAAATGAGCCATTCCATGAGCTATAAACATGCCCTCAGGGCCTCTCATATTAACCTAAGCCTGTCTACTGTAGTCTCCATCTCAGGTCTCACATCAGCTTTCTTCATGGATTTCTTCCTTTGTGCTGGCCCTGTTTTCTTCCCTAAGCCTTTTTCACTATTTCCCATTTGCAAACCCCTCCCCCTTTTTTTCGCCCAAGAAATGCAACATTAGATGAACACTACCAGAAAATACCTCAGATGCGGTTGATGTGGACTGCCTTTTGGTCCTGTTGCATCTAGAAAACTTGTGTTGTTGCCAAAGTTTTCACCAGCTCCACATTCAGCTACAGGCCCAAGGTATAGGAAACTTGAGTCTAATCGCTTTGCTTTTTAATGTATACCATGACTTCATTTTCCCCCATCACCAGTGTGGCCATCAGGTACTTCTACTATTCTATTCTAAAGGATGCTTTTCTGCTTCCTTAATAAGTTCTACCCATTTCTAGGATTCTTTGCCCCTCCTGATGCACTCAATGCTTTTCAACATTATGTTCCATCTCCTTCTACTCACTTGAAAGGTTAAGGCTTCTCACCTCTTCTGGATCTTCTTTTGTATCTTCTCCATTGCTGTGGATTTAAGTACCACTTTGTGCTAATGACTTAAGTGAATGTAAGTATTGTCTTACACGAATTTCAAATTTCTAAACTCAACACATGCAATTCCTTAATATCTTTCTTTAGATGACTCTTCTTCCAAATTTAATACATGCAAATTCTAATTCTCATTCTGCCCCAACCTGTTTCTCTTCTCTTCCCTCTTACAGTGAATTTAGTACCACTACCCAAAACAGTTGCCTGACCCAGAGTGTAGGAGTCCTTCTTGAACCTTGTTCTGAATTCTCATGCAAATTTATCTTTACTCTGCTGCTTCTTTCTACATTCAATGTTAGCTTAGTCCTGAGCAGAACTTCTGTCATGCAACTGTTGTAACTGCCAAGTCCTACCTAATCTTTACTCCCACTCCTGACTCCACTAAATATGTTCTTGATAGAGTGGTACATTGACCTTACTCAGAAGTTGAGTCAATTAAATTATACATAGAATATACACCCAGCACTTAGCATGGTTCACACTGCCCTGTTCCACCTGACCATTTCTGTGTCTCCAATCAACTACATTGTTCTTGTTATTGTCTATTACCAAGACATCTCATGCCAAGATCATCTTATTCTTTCACCTCAGGGGTTTAGTAAATGCTATTATATCAGCTAAAGCTGCTTTCCTTAGCTATCCTTTCTCCTACTACAACTGTATGCTTTAAAGAACTTTTAAAATGCAACATCTTCAAAAAGACCCATGCAGAGAGCATCTGCTTGCAAATCATTACCCTCCTCCCCTTTGCTGCCTCATTTCATTGATTTTCCTAGATTAATCCAATCCTTTATTTCAAGTTGTAACTTCATGTACTGTGTGTCTGTCCATTTTTCACACAAAGTTAATGAGGAAAAGCCAAGTGTATGGTTGTTCAGATTCTTCAACTTTGTACTTCAGCTCCTAGCACAATTCTTGGCAAGTATTGGGTGCTCTGTGAGCATCTGTTGAGGGAATGGATGAATGGATGGTCATATTTTCAACTTTTGTATTAGGAGTTTGTGCCACTTTTCATTGATTTGTAAGAGTTCTTTATATATTAAATCAACTAACTATGTTTTTTCTATATGCTGCAGACATTTTGCCCTTTGTCATAGATGTGCCAATTTAATTGTAATGTCTAATATTCAGAAATATTACATTTTTATTTAGATAAATATTTTTATTTCATGATTTCTGCCAATGGTGATGTGTTTTAAAAAGCCTTCATATCAATGTTCTATAAATAGTTGGCTATGTTTTCATTACTTTTAATCTTTAGCTTAAAATCTTTACCCCAAAATAAAATTTATTTTTATAGAGATGTGATTAAAAAATCTAAATATTTATTTAGTTGTTGCATCCTTTATTGAAAATGCCCTCTTCCACTATTTTGAATTCCACTGTATTCAGATATTAAATTCTTTCATATACTTGGAATGGTTGCTGGATTTATTTGGTTGGTTGGGGTATCCTCTATTCCTGAATTCATGATATTTTGTTGATTGTTGTTTTTATACTACTTTATTGTATGATCTTTTAAAAATGGGTTTAATCTTGCCATTCTTTCTCAAAATATATTAAGCTAGTTTAAGCATTTATTTCTTTCAGATTAACCTGACATTTTGATGTGGTTTCAAAATAAGCTCTACCAGGACCAGGCCAGATACAGCAAGTAGCATGCTTTCCTTACTCAATCATTGGTATCCTAACTCCAGAACAACATATGATGCTTTGAATCTCATCAGAAGTGACCCCTGAGTGCAGAGATAGGAGTAAACATTGAGCACCAGCAGATGTGGTCCCCAAATAGAAACAAACAAATTCTACTGGTATTTTTTTAGACTTACATTAACATTATTAATTGGGACTGGGGCACCAATTTGGACCATACCCCACATGTTCTGGGTCTATTTCTGACTCTTTGTTCAGGAGTGACCCTCGATGATCCTCAGAAAACCAAATGTGTTATCTGGGATCAGTTTGCCACATGCAAAGCAAGTGCCTTACTCTGTACTATTCCTCTAGCCCCTAGATCAATTTAAGGAGGACTACCATCTTTCTAATATTAAGCTTCCCATTGAGAAATACGTTCTTATGTGTTACTTAGTAATTCTGTAGTGCCTACATAATCTCCTGGGGTTTGTGTGTGTGGGGGGGGGAGGTCATACCCAGTGATGTTAAAAGACTACTCCTAAATCTGTGCTTGAGTATCCTAGTAGTGTTTAAGGAACATTGAGGTGCCAGGGATCAAACCTGGGCTTCCTATAGGCAAAGTGTTTTCCAGCCCATTGAATTAGGTCTCTGACCCTGTTCCTGCATAATTTTTGTTAATTATATTGTTCAATATTTTTTATCTTTGTGGAGTCATTTTTCGTTATGTTTTATAAAATTGCTTCTCGTAGAATCAGACTTTTGAATTTGGTAACTTTTCTGAAATCTTTCATTAATATTAGTTTATTTTCTTCTATGTATACAATTATCTTGTGTAGTTAATTTTTTCTCTGCAGTTTTTATACCCATTATATTAAATAAATAGTAGTATTAGCTCGTCCTTGTTTCTTACATTTTAGGAATGACATTAATATTTTACTAGCTTCTATTTATTTTTGTTTGTTTTGGGGCCACACCTGGCAGAGTGTTTACTCCTGGCTCTGTTCTCAGGGATCATTCCTATTTGACTTAGGGGATCTAACTTGGTTTGACTATGTGCAAGACAAGCATTATACCTGCACTAGCCTTTCACTAGTTTTAAATATTAGCTATCCAATTGAAATAAAAATTAACTATCCAACTGAAATAAAGGTCTTTATCAAATTAAGGAAATTATTTCCTGGCAAAATATAGTAAACATTCTATTGAAAGTTGTTGAATTATATTAAATATGTTTAAAGGAGGTATTGATAATCATAAACTTTTTTCTAATAAACTTATAATAAATTATGGGAATAGATTTCTCAGTTATTTTATTTATTTTTTTTTGCTTTTTGGGCCATACCTGGTAATGATCAGGGGTTACTCATGGCTATGTTTTCTGAAATCGTTCCTGGCTTGGGGGACCATATAGGACACCGGGGAATTGAACTGTGGTCCATCGTAGGTTAGCTGCATGCAAGGCAAATGCCCTACCACTTGTGCCACCCTCTGGCCCCAGTTTTGGATTATTTTTGTATCAAATGTTTCCTATTTCATCATGTTAGTTTTTTTTATTTTAGCATGATGTTAAATTTGGCTCCTTATATTTAAAAAAATTATACTTATTTATTTGTATGATTTAAATAGATTAATAGATATGTGTTTCCTAAATTAATAGGTTCTAACTTAATAAGTTTCAAAAATTCTTTAAAATATTTTTATATTAGTGTATATATAGTATAGCCTACTCTTTGAAGCATGAAGGAGCTCACCCATTAAAGCATCATAATTTCTTTCAGGGTACATAGTGGAAGATAATCTCTGGAAATATTACAGTTTTTCTCTTTGTTTTATGCTAAACATCTAAAGATGATTTCTTGAGTATAAAATTTTAAAATAATTGGGGCCCGGGAGATAGCATGGAGGTAAGGCATTTGCCTTTCATGCAAAAAGTCATCGGTTCGAATCCCGGTGCCCCATATGGTCCCCTGTGCCTGCCAGGAGCAATTTCTGAGCATGGAGCCAGGAGGAACCCCTGAGCACTGCTGGGTGTGACCCAAAAACCAAAAAAAAAATTTTTTTTAAATAAGATATTAGAGGAAGCAGTGTATTTAAATAGATTTGAAACATTTTAGTTAAAATCTACATGTAATTGTTATAATTCAAAATATTTTCTGTATATTTGAAGTTTTGTCTCATTTTCATTTATATTATTTCTGTTTATTTGTTAAAAACTTAACAAACTTTAACTTTTTTTTAACTCTCTAGCCTTTGAGAGGAACCAACAGCTACTTATAAATTCTGTTTTTCTCTTTTTATCATAAATGCGATTTTTAGCTTTACTAATAACTTTTTCATGTTTTCCTTAAGTTCATTTGGTTGTTTTCTGAATATTACCTAGTAATTGGTGACTAAAATTTATTTTGAGCTATTATTTAATAATAGGACATAACACTATAAATTTACCTCTAAGCATAGCTTAGACTCACCTCAAATATTTTATTCTAAAGTTCATGACAATACCTATTTAAAATAAGTGAATTATTCAGTTTTCATTTATTCATTGACACTATTGTGGATAGTGTTCTGAGGATTGTTTTTACTATTCAAATTTTTAATAATGATTTTAATAATATTTGTTTTAATTTTTCTAGACATAAGAATTATGTTTTTATCATTATCTTGTTTTATTGAAAATGTTATGTAAGCATAACCTAGAGTTCCCTGTTCAATTCTACCAAGTGTGTCAACTCATGGTGTCTATGTTAATAACCAGCAGCAGATATTTGCTGTTCAAATACTAATAACTTACTGGGATTTTGATTTCTATATAATATTATTATTACTCATTAAAAAGACAGTAAATAGCTCTTAAAGACTATTATATTAAAATATGCTCAGAAATATTGAATTTAAATGATCAGAAATTAAAAAAACTCATTACCAAAGTTTATGAAATCAGTAAGGTTTTTAAATTGATAACATAGTTTTTTGTCTTGAAAATTTGGCATCTTTTACACTTGAAAAAATAGTTTGAAAAATATTTATTTTTATAAAACCAAATGTAATTCATGCTCATAAATAAAATTAAAGTTACCTGTAATTCTTATTTTACCCAGAAAAAGAAACATTGTTAACATTTTGCAGTTTCTATATGTCTTTCTTTACTGTGGATAGAATTGAACTCATATCTTAGGCATCCTGGGCTTTACTTTTGTCAGCATTTAGATTATGTTCTGGGTACCTGGGATGGGGGATTCTTCACCAATCAGCCTTGCTGTGCAGATAGAATGAATCTTCAGCTATATCCTATTATTGGCTATATATTCTCAGTAAGGATATCTAAAGTGTGTTGTTTGCAGCAATATGGACACACCTTGATTTTGCATACTGGAGAGTTCATCAGGCCCCATCTAGTGTCAGTAACAGCTAGGAATATGAGATTGGGCCTATTATATTTTAGCTTAGAACTCAAAGGAATCTAAAACTAGGACTTCGAAACTTCAGGGATAACACGGTAGTTAGAATGGTTGCCTTGCATGTGGTGACCTGTATTCAATCCATGGCATCCTATGGTCCCCTGAGCCTGCAAAGAGCTATTTCTGAGCACAGAGCCAGGTGTAACCCCTGAGTGTTGCCGAGTGTGACCCCAAAACAAACAAACAAAAGAAAAACTTGGACTTCATTTGATTATGGCCTTCTGTGAAATGATGAAGATATGTTTGTTAGAACAGAACAATGTAACACTTTGTAATATCACTTGTAGCTTTGAAAATAGCTGGGTGAGTTATAAGTAAAACTTCATTTTCACTTTTTCTCTGGCTCTTTCTAATATTTGAAGTGAGACTGGTGCTCGGAGGGCTTGCAATTCTGGGGGCAGTGGCATATTAGGAATGCTGGGACCTCAGAGGAAAGTGACTGCAGAATATTATTTGGGTAGTTCAGCTACTGATTCTATGACATTCCACCTATTGTACCTACTGCTTGGCAGAAAGGCGAAACCTTTTGTACTTGAATAACTCACAAAGCACACATGAAAATATCACAGCCATAATCATGAACCACAATGTATTGGAAAGAAGAAGCTTTAACTTAAAGTACTGGCTGCTCCAGAGGCCTCCAAAAGTCTCCAAAATTGTGCATTTTGCTAACATGTGATTTTGCTTTTTATTTACTCCTTTATTTTTTGCCATATTGATTCATGGAAAGTTTAAAATCAGATTTACATATTATTTGAAATAGTAAAATGATCTCTTATAATTGTGGTGTTGGTGGTATGAGAATCAAGCTAAATTGTAACCTGCAAACTGTGGTTCAAAGAAGCAATAGGATACATTGGCAGAGTGATAGGAGGGTGTCCCTGGGTCTTCCAGTCCTCTGGAGAAATTAAGTTCTCTGAAGAAGCATTGAGCTGAGAAGAGAGAATGACAGACTTAGTTTTCAGGGAGAGTATATGGAAGAGGAAAATGAGAAAAAGCATCGTAAATAAGAGAGACAGCTATGGGAGGGGGCTAGAAATTGGGGGAACCTGAGGAAGTAGAGCTGAATAAAGACCTGTTTGGTAGGGGAGTTGGAGGCTAGATAAAGTGACAGAGAAACTTGGAAAGAAATGCTGGGAGCTGTTCAGGTAGGAGGGCTTGGTAAAATTGAGAGTATAGTTTTGGGGAATAATTTATTCAAGACTTTTTAAATCTTCAGTGAGCTCAAGATCTGATAGAAAAAAAATCTATCAAAACAATGAAACACAAAGAGGTAAGTACTAAGCTAAAGATATGCTCATTGTAATCTGGCATCATGGAAAAGGAACTTGAGTGCTGCAGAGTCAATCAGGAGGATTTTCAAGGACTTGAGGGCTTGAGTTGAAACTGAAATTTGAGCGGGAGTTTTCAGTAGACAAAAGAGAAAGTGAAAGAAAAAGAGACCAGTAGCAAAGGGTCTGGGATAGAATTACTTCAGTGTGGATGAAGTTGGGGCAAGTGCTTTGTTGAAGAGCTCAGATTTTTCTAAGCAGATGGCAGGTCTTTAGACTTGGAAAAAAAATTAAAAAAAAAACTTAGTAACTTACAAGTAGGGATGTGGCATATTAGACAGAATTTTAAGGCCAACTGGAGTATGAAAACTGGTGTAGGGGGACATAGTAATGTTTATTTCCCCAATGTGTGTGTGTGTGTGTGTGTGTGTGTGTGTGTCTTAAGTAGTAAATTGTAAGTGAATTTGTAGTCAGAGTGGGAAGAGAGAATGGTTTCAAGAGATGTTTTGAAATGGAAGGAAGTCTGTATAACCAACATATTAAATTACTATTTCATCTTATGAAAAAGAAAGCTGATAATTTTATTGTCACTAATTTATCAATGTCTGAAATAGTTCAACATCATTTTCTCAGAGGACTTTGAATTTAAAAGAATATTTCTGGAATGGACAATGAGTACAAGAAATCATGGAATTTCAAATGCTTTAGATATCCTAAAAAAGTTAATCATTGGTTAGGGAAAGAGAAGGCAGAAGTAGGAATACTAGTTAATTGTGTATGTTTTGTGAGTGCCTTTATGTATCTTTTTAAAGTAAGCTATCAGGCTGGAGATATAGTACATTAAGGTATTTGCTGTCTCCAGTTCTATCCTTGGTACCACATAGGATATCTGAGTATTATCTGGGATCACTTTTCAGCACAAAACCAGAAATATTCCCTGTATACCAAAGGGAAATGTGGCCTCAACAACCCCCAAAAGTAATTCTCATTGCCAAAGAGTTGCAATCTTCCATTACAATCTATTAGACACCAGCCCCATACATACATAAAACCTTTGTGTCCCCTAATTTCCCCTCTTATAATTTCAGTTCTATGGTCTGAATTCAAGAGTTATTTGTGAGTTGACTTTTTCTGTCCCCTAATTTGTTTCTTTGTGTATTACATATGAGTGAGATGATCTTGTCTGTGTTCTTTATTTTACTCCATGTGATGTCCCCCCAGGTTAATTTGCTTAATTAAGTTATTTGGTTATAGGATTATATTCTTTTGAACTTTCATTTGCTACATCCCATAGGTTCCCATCTTCATTTTATTTTTACAAATATTAAAAAATTTCTCCTTTCATTTTCCCATTGATGTAGTAGTTTCTTAATTGCATGTTTAGTCTCCACAAGCATGGGATTTTCTTTTTTCTTTTCTGTTTTGTTTGTGAGGAAGTACATCTGATGGTTCCCAGGGGATTACCTCTTGGTGCTGCTTGTGAAACATGCAGTGTTTGGGATTGAATCCAGGTTTCCAGCATACAAATACTGTGTTCCTGCCCATTGAGCTATGTCTTCAGTTCTTATTTTAATATTTCTCTTCTTTTGAGAATTTGACAGGCTGATCAAGGCTTTGCATGATAGAGACCTGGGATCATTCTTCAGCAATACAGGATTCCCTGGGTGAGCCTGAAGCACAAAGCAGGGTAGCAACCAATACCCACTACCCAGTGCAAAATAAAAAGTAGTTTTCAAGGGCTCTTGCTTGCCTTGAACTTCGATGAAGACTTGAACAGATCTCATGAGTTTTCTGGCTAATATATGCTAGTTACATTTTTTTTTTCATTTCATTTATTTGCCTAATTTTAGCTTTGGGGGCCACACCCAGTGGTGCTCTGGGATTCCTCATGGGTGTCCTCTTATATGACTGAAATTCAACCACAATCATGTTTGTAACCAAGGTGTTTAAATAAAAAATATTATTTAAAAAAATCACTCCTGGGAGTGTTTGGTGGGTCATATGTGGTATCAGTTATTGAACCAGATTCAGCTTCATGTAAAACAAGTACCTTAACTCTTTTACTGTGTCTCTAGTCCCACATATTTTAAACCATAGAATATGTTTTCAGTTCATGTCTGCTGTAGAGCTTCCCCTTCAATTTAGATGACAGCAGAAGGAAGAGGGGATGATATATGAGCACTGCCAGGGTATAGAGCCAAGAATAGCTCCTGAGTATGGCTGGGTCTGATCCCCAAACTAGAAACAAATCATTTTTAAAAGAAACAGAGGAACAATAATTCCACTTACTTGGCATCCACAACATGTCCATTCTTTTGAAAATGATACAATATATGTAAATTCCTGGGAAAATAAAACTTTAAAACAGACATATCTAATACAGATCTACATGTAAAGTGGTCACATACTGCAAATAGACATAAGACTTGCTCTGTTAAGCTTCTGTGAAGTTCTTAAACAACTAACTTTTAATTTCAATACTTTACAATGTTGTACACTGCTAATAAATAGTTACCAGAACCATTCTCTGTCCTCGGGTTGAAGAGCATTAATTCAACACATTGAGCACAGATGTTCCTAGGGGGATGGCAGCATTTGATTTCACTGAGGCCAGTCTTCCCCAAGGGCCTTTATCACTCAAGTTGCCTACATTTTGCCTATAGAAAACTCTAAAGCTTCCTTGGCTTTGACATGCTCCTAAGCACAGATTCCCCAATGGGGCTGCCTCTGTAGACTCATAACCAGCTTCTAGCCAGGAGGTACTCCTCAGGGGGTTGGAAGAATATTGAGCCCTCCCTATAAAGAAACCCATGCTTAATCCCTAAGATCTAGAAATATGCTAAGTTCCAGGATACAAAGGATGTCTAAAATGAATCAAGTTTAGGGTTTAAAAGTGATAAGAGCATCATGGAATTTTCATCGTAGAATTGCCTGTAGGTATCAGGTAATGAGAATAACCCCAGCAAAAATGGGGAGAAGAAATGAACAATTTCTCAAAGAAGAAATACAAATAGCCAAAAGACACGTGAAAAAATGCTCCACATCACTAATCATCAGAGAGATGCAAATAAAAACAACAATGAGGTAGAATGTCACACCTCAGAGACTGACACACATGCCAAAGAACAAGAACAATCAGTGCTGGCAGGGTTGTGTAGAGAAAGAAACTCTCATTCACTGCTGGTGGGAATGCCATCTAGTCCAGCCTTTATGGAAAACAACATGGAGATTCCTCAAAAAACTGGAAATTGAGCTCCCATGTGATCCAGCTGTACCACTCCTAGTGATATGCCATAGGACCACAAACATGCAATATAAAAATACCTTCTTCACACTTATATTTATTGCAGCACTATTTATAACAGCCAGAATCTGGAAACAACCAAGATGCCTTTCAACAGATGAATGGCAAAAAAAAAAAACTGGTACAAATACACAATGGAATATAATGCAGCCATCAGGAGAGATGAAGTTATGAAATTTTCCTATACATGGATGCACATGGAAACTATTATGCTGAGTGAAATAAGTCAAATAGTCTCACTCATCTATGGGTTTTAAGAAAAATAAAAGACAGGCTTGGATCTCTGCCATGGTCAGTACTTGGGGGCTGTGGTGCAGAGAGAGGACCCTGTGCTTTCTCACAGGTACCAGGGGAGGAAGGAGAACTGAGGGCAGGCTAGGACCAATATGGTCACTGCTATTGCCCACTTTTGGCAGCTGTGGGAGTGGTCCCTATGCCTCCTCACTGGTAACAGGCGACAGAGGAGACTTGAAGCCAGGGTCAGACCTCAGCGTGGTCGCCACCATTGTCTTTGCTTAGGATCGCACCCAGAGAAGGGACACAGCTCCATGCCACAGATGACAAAAGAGAGCTAAGACCAGAGGGCAGGACCAAACCCTGGCAAAGTAACCACCATTTCTCCTTACCCCCAACCCCCAGCCAACTCTCCAGACCACTGAGTTTGTATAGTGTACCAGTCTAAGCAGACCAGACCTAACACTTCTCTCAGATAATCCACAGCCCATAAAACACAACAGCAAAACAAGGATATAAAGGCCCACTCAGCTAGGAAAAATAAACTCAAATCAAATATACCTCTAATCTCTTCTAACACAGTAAGTTCAGCAGGCCACTTTATTAAACAGCCAGAAACTCCAACACTTTAAGCCACCAAATGCAAAAAAATATAAATAAACTAAGGAAGACACTGGCAGTCAGGGATATAGAGAGAAATCCTAGCAAGTTTCCAAGTCCACCAAAATGCACAAGCCTAATAGATAAAGTGGCTATGAATGCCACAGCAATAAAAATCAAGGAATCATTAGCCAGAGAGATTAAGAAATTCATAGAAGAACAATTCAACCAACTTAAAGAAGAGCTATTACAGAAGATGAGAGAAGCCATACAAATGAATTGAAGGAAATAAAAAACATCTTAGCAAGTGATAATAGCAGAATTACACAGTTGGAAAATTGCATAAAAGAATTTGAAGAAAAACTACAAACCAAAAATGACAAAGAAACCAATAAGAAAATAAGAGGTAAAACATTGGAAGAAAATGTTAGATATTTAATGAACAAAGACAAAAGAAATAATCTACAGATTGTAGGAATACTGGAAGGGGAGGAAATAGGGAAAGGGAAAGAACAAGTAGTGAGGGAAATAATAGCAGAAAATTTCCCACTCGTTGGAAAGAGGCACTGGTACAAATCTAAGAGGCTAAAAGAGTCCCTAATAAAATAGACCCTAATAAACCAACACCAAGATATATAGCAATCCAAATAAAACAAACAAACAAAAAACAAAAATAAAGATGAATTCCTTAAAGCAATAAGGAAGAAAAGAAACCCTCAAGTACCATAGAAGGAACATAAGATCAAACCAGATCTCCCATTTGAAACAATTCAAGCAAGAAGATAGTGGAACAACATATTTAAACTACTGAATAAAAGAAACCTCCAAACTAAAGTGCACTACCTGGCAATCCAAACACCCAATTATAACAATGACAATCCTACACAATACAATTGCACAACAGCCCTGTCGGTAATCACCTTAAATGTCAATAGACTAAACTCTCCCAGTAAAAGACACATAGTAGAGGGTTGGATCAGAAAACAAAACTGGATTTCTGTTACCTGCAAGAAACACACTTAAAACTATAAGATAGATACAGGCTTAGAATAAAAGTATAGAAACCAATTATTAAAGCAAATGGAAAACAAAAGCTGGGACAACCAATCTTATATCAGTTTAAATTACTTTCAACCTCAAGAAAGTGCTCAGAGACAAAGAAGGTCACTACTTACTGATCAGAGAAACATAGATCAAGAAGTACTAATTTTAGTCTACATTTATGCACCAAATGCAAAATATGTAAGATAGTTGCTTGCAAACCTGGAAAAATATAGGGAAGGAAATGTGATAGTAGTAGGAGACTTCAACACACCATTATCACCACTAGACAGATCAACTAGGTAGAAAACCAGCAAATACAGAAGAGCCCTAAATGAGAAACTAGAAGAACTAGAACAAATGGACTTATTCAGGGCCTTCTACCCCCAGAAAACAGAATACACATTCTTCTCAAGTGCACATGGAACCTTCTCTAGAATAGACCATGCCTTAGAATATAAATCTAGCTTGCACAAAGTCACAAATATAAGGATTATTAGAAGCAGCCTATCAGATCACTTTGCAACAGAGATCAAGATTGACTGTAAAATACAGGAAATAAATAAAATACAGAAAATACAGCACCTAGAGATTAAACAAAATGCTGCTCAACAACAGCTAGATCAAAGAGGAAATCAAGGAATAAATAAAAAGATTCCTTGAGATGAATGATAATGAAGAAACAAATTGTCAAAATCTGTGGGACACAGCAAAAGCAGTAGTTAGGGGAAAACACATAGCAACATAGGCCTACATCAGGAAAAAGAAAAAGGACTAAATCAAAAGTTTAAAGGGACACTATAAGGAGCTGGAAAAACAGCAGCAAAGGAACCCACACACAGCCTGCAGATAAGAAACATTAAAAATCAGAGCAGAAATAAACCAGGAGTTGCATTTTTCCAAAGAATAAACAAGATAGACAAACCACTGGCAAGACTCGCCAAAAAAAGGGGGGATAAACACCCAAATAAATAGGATCACAAATGAAAGGGGCGAGATTACAACAGAGTCCCAAGAAATCCAATATATCATGAGGGTTTATTATGAACAACTGTGCTCAATTAGGTTAGAGAACCCAGAAGAAACTGACAGATTTATGGAAAAATATCTTCCAAGACAATAAGGATGTATATAGAAAGCCTAAACAGGCCAACCACATCTAAAAGAATTGAAACAGTAATTTAAAAAGTTCCCAAGAACAAAAGTGCAGGAACAGATGGTTTTACAGGTGAATTCTATTAAACATTCTGAGAAGAATTACTACCATTGATCCTTAGGCGCTTCCAAAACATTGAAAAGACAGGAATCTTCCTAAGTCTTTTTATGAGGCTAATATCACACTCATTCCCAAAGATGGCAAAGACACCATCAAGAAAGAAAACTACAGACCAATCTCACTAATGAACATAGATGCAAAAATCCTCACCAATATCTTAGCAAACCAAATCCAACAATACATTAAAAAGATCATACACCATGACCAAGTGGGTTTCTTCCTAGGGATGCAAGGATGGTTTAATATATGCAAATCAGTCAACATCATACACCACATCAATAACAAGACAAATATCACATGATTATATCAATTAATGCAGAGAAGGCATTCCACAAAATCCAACACTCATTCATGATGAAAACACTCAGCAAAATAGGGTGGAAGAAACCTTCCTCAAGATAGTTACAGCTATCTATAAAAGTCTACAGCCAACATTATCCTTAATGGTGAAAAACTGAAAACAATTTCAATAAGGTCAGGAACTTGGCAAGGCTGTCCACTCTTTCTGCTCTAACTCAACATAGTTTTATAAATCTTAGCAATAGCAATCAAACAAGAGACGAGAATCAGAGGAGTCCAAATAGGGAAAGAGGAAATCAAGCTATCTCTTTTTGCTGATGATATGATGATATACATCAAAAACCCTAAAGAGTCCACAGTAAAACTCTTAGAAGCAATAAAACAATACAGCAAAGTGGCCGGCTACAGAGTCAATACACAAAAGACAGTAGTAGCAGTCCTCTATACAAATAACAAAGCAGAGGAGAAGGAGATTAAAAAGTCAATCCCATTTAAAATAGTATTCAAAAATATCAAGTACCTAGAGATCAACCTGACAAGAAAAGTGAAGGACCTATACCATGAAATCTTCAAAATGCTTCAGAAAGAAATTGAAGAGGGCCTAAGGAAATGGGAGAACATCCCATGCTCATAGGGAGGTAGAATCATCATCAAAATTACTATCTTGGGCCCGGGAGATAGCATGGAGGTAAGGCGTTTGCCTTTCATGCAAAAGGTCATCGGTTCGAATTCCGGTGCCCCATATGGTCCCCCGTGCCTGCCAGGAGCAATTTCTGAGCATGGAGCCAGGAGTAACCCCTGAGCACTGCCGGGTGTGACCCAAAAACCAAAAAAAAAATTTACTATCTTACCTAGGGGCTGGAGAGATAGCATGGATAAGGCATTTGCCTTTCATGCAGAAGGTTATTGGTTCAAATCCTGGCATCCATATAGTCCCCCGTGCCTGCCAGTAGCGATTTCTGAGCCTGAAGCCAGGAGCACTGCCTGGAGTGACCCAAAAACCAAAAAGAAAAAGGGGGTGGGGTTGAAAATGACTATCTTACCTAAAATCCTGTATAGATTCAATGCAATTCCTATTCAAATTTAGACACCATTTTTTAAGGATTTAGAAAAATCAATTATAAAAATTTGTATGGAACCACAAAAGAACCAGGTTAGCCAAATCCATACTGAAAAACAAAAAGATGGGTGGCATCTCTGTATAGTAAATCTGAAGCTTTACTATAAAGCCATAGTTATCAAAACAGCATGGTACTGGAACAAAGACAGAATCTCAGATCAGTGAGTTAGAATAGAATATCCAGATCCTGAAGCTCTCCTCAGAGGGCTAGAAAAAAAACTGTCTCCTGGAGCCACTCAGGCCAAAAGGTCAAGAAAGATGAAGTGAGTAAAAACTGACTATCAGGGATGCCAGGCTGAGAGGTGTCTCCTTTGTCTGTGAAGGAGTCTACCCTGCTCTGAGATTGGCGACTTGGAGAAGCTGAGGGGACCTGCTGCCTTTGCATGTTTCTCTTCTCTGTTTTCCTGAAGCTCTCCTGAGAGGTCTAGGAAGGGCCTCAAAAAACTGTCTCCTGGAGGCTGCAGAAGAGCACGGCCACTACGCTTCACTGGTATGCTCTTTCTAATAACCAATGAACCCCACTGCAACATGCAAAAAAAATCACACTACAAGCATGACAATTGGAAAACCTTGCAGGCAAACACCATACACAGAGAACGAAGATGATAGCTCTGATCACACACACACACACACACACACACACACACACACACACACACACACACACACACACAAAACCAACCATCTGATTAACCACTCAGATAAAGAGTTTATAATAGAAATATGGAAGATCCTCCTGGAAATCAAAGAAAACATAGCTCTAGCTGAACAGACACAAAGACAGAAATCAGAAAATTGCAAACTAAAATAACAGATCTGAAAAACATGGTAGCTCAACTGAAAAATTTAATGGAAAGCCTCTCCAACAGGGTAACAGCAGCTGAGGACAGATTCAGTGAACTGGAAGATCAAATGCAGTACAGCAGAAGAGATTGGAAATGAACCTAAAGGCAAACCATTAGACAATGGAAAAAGTACTCAAAGAAGGTGAACAGATGAAAATAGAATTCTTTGATAAACTCAGCAGAAACTACATAAGAATCTTTGGAGACCCAGAAGCCCAGGAAGGAGATCTCCAGGAAGAATCAACAATCAAAGACATCACCACAGAGAAACCCCCAGAGCTAAAGACTGCATGCATTCAAATCCTGTATGCCCGAAGAGTACAGGCTAAAAGAGACCCAAAGAAAAACACCCTAAGAAACATCATAGTTGCAATGAGGAATCCCACGGATAGAGATAGAATATTGAAAACAGCAAGATCCAAAAGGGAAATTACATTCAAAGGAGCATCCTTAAGACTTATGCCTGGCCTGCGGAGGCCCTGCCCAGCTGAGCCTCTGACCACGCTGAGGATTCAAGGGAAACGTCCCCTCTTTCTGGTCCCCTCTTTCTGCCTGTCTGCTTGTGTGTTTGAATCTTGAAGGTCTCCCCAGTACCCCCCAAAAAAACTGCATTCCGAAGCTGCCTGTAAGTAACTTGGTGGTGGGGTCGCTGTCCAATAAGCTGAGCTTTCTGGCCTGTGGAGGCCCCGCCCAGCTGAGCCTCTGACCACGCTGAGGATTCAAAGGAAAAATCCCCTCTTTCTGCCTGTCTGCTTGTGTGTTTGAATCCTGAAGGTCTCCCCAGCATCCCCAAAAAAACTGCATTCTCAATCTAATGTAATCCCATCTGTTGATCTCTGCTTCCACTTGATTGGAAAGAGTAGTTTCCTCCTTGAAGATGCCCTTTATCTCGATGTCATGAATTGTTTTACCAACATGTTGTTCTAAATACCTTATAGTTTCAGGTCTGATATCGAGGTCTTTAATCCATTTGGATTTCACCTTCGTACATGATGTTAACTG
>PVKC010001036.1:0-55206 GCA_004027635.1 Crocidura indochinensis
GGGGGGGGGGGTGATTCTCTATTTACATTCTTTTCTCAGAAAGACTTCCTTCCTTCTGCTTCAGGTGGCTGTTTCACTGGCCCATCCTGAGGGTTTTCTTTTTTCTAATATGACCCTTTATTGAGCAGTAGTTCTCCAAATGCATTCTCTAAGAGGAAGAATGGGTGGAAAACCGGTCTCAATCTCAATTTCTCCACCAAAGGTCTCAAAGTTGCTTCACCATCTGTGCAAATGTGAGAAAACTGGAAGCTGCTTACAGTGCAGGTAAGTCAAAAGAAGTAGATCAGGTGAAGACGTGTCCTTTAATTAGTAAATTATTATTGACACTGTGTTTTCCATGATGAGACTTTTATAAGTATCAAAGCAAGATTGGAGAGATTCGGAGCTGCTTATATGTTGCATCATCGCTCAACCTCTAGCTTGTACAGGTTATAAAATGAAAGAATAACCTAAATTTATCTTCTGCCATTTTTTAATAAATAAATACCAAAAAGCTAGAAACAAAGTCATCTGTCTTTAAAAAACACCGAAGTTAATCATACCAAGTTCATTTCCAAAGCCAATAATTCAAGGGACACAGATAAAGAAGTTGGTGGTGTTACTTGAATGCTCAGATGAAATATATCCTGAAGGTTAATGACAATACTCATCACAGAAGAAAGAATTCCATTTTATTTTAAATTGTTCTTTGATTTTCAAAAATATTGTCCAGAATTTCTGCAGAATTTCCCTATAGGACTTACTGTTTCTTAAATTTGGCATCAAGTAATACATTGTTATAATAAATAAGGGCATATGACATGATAAGCATACTATTTTTGAGAATTAAATTGATTTTCTGAAATCAAATAATAATATAAGATGAATTATAAGAAGTTGCCTCCATAGTTTTATGCACAAATTGGACCAATGATAGTTTATATTTAACCTTGACAGCATATTTTCAGTTCTCAAGAACAAGGGACGAATGAAAGTTCTAATGTTTAGAGTATAAAACTAGTATCATTGCATTGGGTACATTTTAATGTTCTTCAGTGATTCCTCCTCCTGGTATGCACTGTCTTGTACAATCATTAGAGGGTAGGTTGCAAATGTGCTTTTATTCAATAGCAGGTGGTAATTGGATACAAAAAGACTGTATCTTCCAACTTGCTTTTATCAACTATCATTTGGACTTTCCTTCTGTAGTAAAGAAAAATTCATTAAAAAAATCGTACTAAACTCTTAAAAGGTAACTGTTAGCCACTCAATAATATTGAATTGAATCACATGAACTTTAAGTGAAACAACGGTGTTCAGTCTGTATTCAAATATTAGAAATAATTTTAATAAAATTTTGTTTTGACTTCCCCCATTCTCCATAATCTGTCTAAAACTAAAGTAAAAATAGAAGTAGGTATAAAGATTGAGAACACACTAGTGAACCTATATTGTAGGCCATGGCTAAATGACATATATGAAATAACAATCAAGCTCCAGAATTCAAGGCTGAACATACTATACACTAGATATTGTTACCTTAAACCAAATTCTTTAGTACAACCCTGCCCATTTACACCAACTAGTCTACTTTTCCATTTTTGATAGTTCATGAAAAGCTGGAAAGGACTTGTAGATAGCAACTAGGAAAACTGAGATATCATTGGAATCTTATTTTTTCCAATGCCCAGTAGATGACATCAGGATCTGCTACAAATTTTAATAACTGAACTAGTGTCTGTCTCCAGAATGACAGAAATTAAAAAAAATCAAAGTCCATGGCTCCTCGGGGCAGTTGTCAAATAGAGTAAAGGATATTACTCTAATTGAATTGTCCATTTCTCCCAGAATTTCTCCAGAGATACAAGTATTGGTTTGTACCCAACACCTTCCACCCATATATCCTTGCCATCTCTGTCTTCTCTCTCACCAACTCTTTCTAGGACTAAAAACTATGAAACTCCAAAAGAAATTACTTGTATGTAAATCTCTTTTATAGATATTGCTTCTAAGACCAATCATACCTGGCTTGTTCTGCTCCCAGTTAGAAGCAGTGATGCTTTTAAAACCCACAGATTCATATCCCAAGGGGCTTCCAGGGATGAAAATATGTTTAATAAATTAACATAATAGGGCCAGATCGATAACACAGAGGTAGGATGTTTGCCTTGCACTCAGCCAATCCAGGATAGACTGTAGCTTGAATCCCGGCATCCCATATTATACCATGTGTCTGCCAGGAGTAACCCCTGAGCACTACTGGGTGTGACTCACAAACCAAAAATAAAATAAAATAATATAGTGGAAGCATCAACTGCAATAAAGAATATAGATACCAAAGAAATTTCTATCATGCTGTTACTCAGTTTGTTTTATTCTCTTGTCTCTGAAGTTCAGTTTCCTCTTCTAGAGATGTACAGGAGCTGACTGTTTGATTCCTTGAAGCCTTTTTGGCTCGAATTCCCATGAATCCATGGAAGAGGAAGAAGTGCATGGCACCTCTTGAAAGGTGTAAGTAAGTAATAAACAAGAAAATGTTTCACACAGTCCTGGCTCCAAGAGGGACTGTTTAATTAGGCACAGAAGACACTCCAATCTGTCTAGACAGGGTTTTCTTTTTTCCCCAGGATGACTTCAGACAGGCAAGCTCTAACACTATGACAAGGTGTCTCTTGGAAGGAAGACCATTTTGTTGGATGCATAAAGCTAATGCCACAGTCAACTGGGAGAGGGGACTTTCTCTTTAATGTTAGTGGTGTTTGTCTTTCCAAGTAGATGTAGGTAGAGTTATCCAGTAAATAATTATAAATGATGTGAACTTTCATGGCTTTTCATAAGATTTAATCTACCACTGAATAAACCTGATAAACCAATCTAGAGATTAAAAGTTCTCCTTCAGTAGGATGCTTCTTTTCTTCTATAGGCTAGTGATAAGGGATTTATTGTGTTGTTGAAATATAAAGATTCTCCCCAAGCAATGCTCACTGGCAAGAGGCTTCAGAAGACAATAATTCTTACAAATGCACTTGCTAATGGTCTTTTCTTTCTTTTTTCCATATTATTATAATTCTGTTTATTATTTTTATTTTTTCTATTTTCTTTCCATTTTTAATCACTTTGCTTTCTGTCATCCTGAAACATGTATTATGATCACTTATGTCAACTATGTGATATATTTTTAAATAAATTAATTAACTTCAACAAAGGATTCAGAATAGCTAGTACCTTGTGCTCCATGAAGCAACAGTCTTATCTTTCCACCAGTGATTTTGACAAGAATTGTACTGAATTGTTTCTGGCCTGTCATAGGTTTTTGTAGCTTTTCTATGTGACATATATCAGGATATTTTCTTTTTGTTTTTGGCTCATACCTAGCAGTACTCAGTGATTACACTTGGCTCTATGCTCAGGAATCACTCCTGAGGGTGATCAGGAAGCTATCTGTGGTGTTGGCAGTAGAACTGTGGTAGGTGGCAAAGCAAGTGCTTTATCTGCTATACAAATGCTCTGATCCAATTATGGATTTTTGGTATTAACAAACATTTGGGAACACAGCTCAAGTTGTATGAGTGGGTCCACAGTCTTTTTTGAATCATGAGTATGATATAAGGCCCCCAAATTATTCACTCTTGCCAAAGGGAAAAATTAGTAATTCACACTAAAGAAACAGAAGTAAAATCAACATTTTTTCTCTCTACTTTCTCAAACCTTATATATTCTCAAAACAGAGCATAGAATACAGAATGATAGAATCAATTCCTCATAATTTCCTTGGAAGATATTTTCCAGGAGAATTTTAGTTTCTTTCATTTTCTCTAAAATCTACCATATTAGTTACATTATTTACCTAATTCACAGGAAAATGTTTTTTAAATAAATGTATTTCTGGAGCAGGAGAGACAACACAGTGGTAGGGCGTTTGCCTTCCACACAGTCAACCTATGACAGACGGTGGTTCAAATGCCAGCATCCCATATGGTTCCCCAAGCCAACCAGGAGGAATTTCTGAGCACAGAGCCAGAAGTAACCCCTGAGCACCACCAAGTGGGACCCAACCCCCTCCCCCAAAAAAAGTATGTCAAGGAAACATTGCTTATATCTTCATACTGTTTTTAGAACCCAATACCGTTTTTCCTTCTTAATGATGATCACCTGAAGTCTCCATCCACAAACATAAAATGAGCCCCTTTATTGATTTTCCCAAACCTCTCTCTCTCTCTTCCTCTCTTTCTTTGTATCTCTCTCTCTCATTTTACTCAGCATAATAGTTTTCATGTCTATCCATCATTTTTTCTGATGGCTGCATAGTATTCTATTGTGATTATGTACCACAATTTCTTTAGCCACTCATTTGCTGTTTGACCTCTGGGTTGTTTCCAGATTCTGGCTATGGTAAATAGCACTGCAATAAATATAGGTGTGCAGAAGGCATTTTTGTATTGTGTTTTTGTGTTCCTAGGGTAGATCCCTTGGAGTGGTATAGCTAGATCATCTGGGAGTTCACTTTCCAGTTTTTTGAGGAAACTCCATGTTGTTTTCCATAAAGACTGGACTAGACAGCATTCCCACCAGCAGTTAATGTGGTTTCCTTTCTTTCTCTCCACAACCCTACCAGCAATCATTGTTCTTGTTCTTGTGATGTGTGTCAGTCACTTTGGCTTGAGATGGTACCTCACTGCTGTTTTAATTTGCATCTCTCTGATGCTTAGTGATGTGGAGCATTTTTTCATATGCCTCTTGTCCATTTGTATTTCTTCTTTGAGGAAGTGTCTGTTCATTTCTTCTCCCCAATTTTTGATGGGGTTAGCTGGGATTTTTTTCTTAAGTTTAGTCAGTACCTTGGATATTTTGATATAAGCCCCTTATCTGATGGGTATTGAGGGGATAGTTTCTCCATTCCTGTGTGACTTTTTGTATTCTAGTCACTATTTCCTTTGAGGTGCAGAAACTACTCAGTAACATAGCCCCATTTGTTTTACTCTGCTTCCACTTGTTTGGACAGTGTTGTTTCTCCTTTGAAAATGTTGTGGAGTGTTTTATCAATGCGTTACTCCATATACCTTATAGTCTCAGGTCTGATATCAAGGTCTTTAATTCATTTGGACTTGATCTTTGTGCATGGTGTTATATGGAGGTCTGAGTTAGCTATTTTGCATGTGGCTGACCTGTTGTCCAAACACCACTTGTTAACTTGTTTTCATTTTTATTTTACTGGTCGATGGCTCTAAACTTATCTTACACTTTTGAATACAATTTTATAATATTTACTTTTCTGATTTATTTTACTCATCATTAGTTCTCAAGTTTCATCTATGCAATCACAAATGGCAAGATTTTATCTTTTCCTAGCAGTGTGGTGTTCCATGGTGTATGTCTGTCATTTTAAAACTTGACTACTATATATAACTCTGCACTGATCATAATGTCTTTTATAATTGGTGTTTTTGTTTTTGGGGGGCTAGGTATACCTAAAAGTGGAAATTGCTTATATAATATTTACATCCTAATTTTTAAAAAAAAACATAGTAATATTTCTCATGGTAGTTGCACATTTTTTCACTTAGACCAACTATGAAGCAGTGAAGAGGTTGAGTTTTTATTATTATGCTCCAAATAATATTAACTATGGATTATGTGCACTATCTTAGAATATTGCTGATACTTCTACAACTATACTTATACCCTAAAGGCAGGAATAACTATGAATTTATTAATAGTATATTTCAAATTTTAGAGATTTAAGAAATATGTAAGATTCCCATACAAATGTTTTCCATAATTTTGGAAGAGAGTTTTTTTCGTTGTTGTTTTTGGTTTTTGGATCACATACCTAGCAACAGTCAGGGCTTACTCCTGGCTCTAAGCTCAGAAATTGCTCCTGACAGGCTTGGAGGACAATAAGGAATGCCGGGATTCTAACTACCATCTTTCTGCATGCAAGGCAAACACGCTACCTCCATGCTCTCTCTCTGGCCCCAGAACAGAGTTTTTGACCAAGTATATACAAAGCAAATATTCACTAGATAAAAAATTAGTATTGATTCATTAATCATTAATCAATATTTATTATAATAAGTATATAATATATCATAAACAATATAACATATTATGACATTATAATATATTATATAAGATAGCATAATATATCGTAATATTATTAAATATTAATGTTCAATATTTAATTAATATTAATAAAATTAATATTTTAAAATCTTGTAGCAAATGGGTAGTGTCCACACTTTCATTTACTATTTGTAGAGTTTTTTCTGAGTTCTATGCTATTCTCATAGCATACATTTCTTTCCTGTTTCACAAATGCCCTTCATTAGTAAACTTCAATTCAGCAATTATTTTACTTCTCTGTACACCCCACTTGAAAGAAGTGAAAATAAATTTTCCTCCATGTGTTTTAAAGTGAAGAACAGAAAGAACAAAGAGACTGGATAAATATCTTTTTTGTGTTACAAAATGTTGAAATATGGCAAATTGTTTCTAACAGTTATCCATAAAAATAATTATTACATGTATATCCTTCTACATTAAATTATTGCATATACATATATTCTACACTTCATTAAACATGTAAATAATTCATAAAATAGTCAAATGAAGGACTCTTGCATGAGATGCAAGAGAAACATTAAAAAAATGAGCCCTATATATCTGTACTCCTAAACATTAAAAATAAATTAATGATCAAGGTGAAAAACTGAATGAAGAGAAATACTATTAAAATATTAATCAAGATGGAGCTATTTATTAAGAGGATTATGTATTGTGATAAGCATGAGTTAATCTAAGAAATAAGAAGCTGATCTAACAATCAAAACAATAAGCAATAATATGTTCTTCTCAGAGTGGATACAGAGCAAGTAATGCTCTCCCACTTTTGTTGTAAATAGGGCTTAAAAAACTATGCCAAACCGATATCCCAGGCTCCACCTGAGGACCAATGCAAGGCCCAAGACCACCAACCACAAAAGACAGATCAAAATGACACTGAGGAAACAGAACTTTTGAAATCACGAACAAAGACTTCATCGTAAGTTCTACTCCTTGACCTGTGCAGAGACTGAGACCTCTAGATACAAAGGTCTGATATCATTATCCAGATCAGAGCAGAAGTCCCATACAACATGAAAACATCAAGGAGAGAGCAAAAGAACTTGAAAGGAGTCTATAGATAACCCCATGATGATATATTCCAAGGGGGAAGAAACCCTGTATCTCTTAGGCCTAGGAGATTCCCTTTTTGAATGACCCCAATTTTTAATGTGCCTATGCAGAAGGGGAAAAAAAGGGTGGGGGGAAGGACGGAGAGATAGTATGGAGAAGGTTATCGGTTGGAATACCAGTGTTCCACTTGGTCCCCTGGCATGCCAGGAGCAATATCTGAGTGTGGAGCCAGAAGTAACCCCCTAAACACTACCGGGTGGGACCCAAAAACCACAAAAGAGAGAGAGACAAGAAGCTCAAAATAATCTTTTTATTTTTCTTATTACTATTTTATTTTTCTCTTATCTAGTTTTTGTCGACCTTCTTATTTTGGTGTAGATATATAAGTAGTAGTCCACTATTTTACTTATATATGTACTTTTTCTTTTCTCTTTGAATTTTTGCGCTCTGTCATGTTTTTTATCTCAAGACCATGGCAATTATGTGGTGCATATCTTTATCGCTGCAGTGCTCACTAGATGTCTTATTTGATATGACTTTGTAAAATGTTGTGGTGTTTTACCTTTTCTTTTCCCCTTCTCTCAAACTGAGGATGAGAGCTGCTAGAAGGACTCTGCCCATTGTAGGCATACTTAATTTTTACCCCATTCTATTAGGGTGCTCTTCCCCAAACAAAACCACAAAACTCGAACTATCTAATCCTGCCTCCCAATTAGAGGGAGAAGCAATGGAGACACCAAGCCCAATCATATATAAGATCACTAAGTAATAAACCCAAAACAGAGGGGGGTCACTCAATCTAGAAGACCCCGGGGAGAGGGTGGAGGATATGGGAGACAGAATGGGAACGGAGGTGGAGGGAGGACAACTTGGTGATGGGAATTCCCCTGATTCAATGTTTATATGTAACTGGAATATTACTGTGAATGACATGTAAACCACTATGATTAAAATTTAAAAAAAAAGGAAAATAATCTATGTCAAGCATGTCAAAAATATAATAACATTTTCAATTAATTATGCTGGATGTTGCCATTAGATAAGACAAAATTTTGTTTTTGTGTGCAAAACAAAACCTTAGGGAATTATGCAAGTGACTCCACTGGATAACTGCTACTGAGAGAATTCATTTATAGACCAATTATTAATAACATATGCAGGGGCTGAAGCTGTGTCATGGAGTGATCTGCCTTGCTGGTGCTAGTCTAGGATGGACTGCAATTTGATCCCCCAACATACCATATGGTCCTCCAAGCCAGGATCGATTTCTGAGCGCTTAGCCAGGAGTAACTCCTGAGCATCACCGGTGTGGTCCAAACAACAACAACAACAAAAAAAAAAACTTATACAAATTGGTCAAAGCAATAAACTTTTTATTAAATTATTTTAATTTCTTGAATCATCATGAGATATAAAGTTGTTCAAAATTGAGGTTCAATTGTACAATGTTGGAGTATGTATTTCTTCACCAATATCCACTTCTCTCCCACCAATGTCCCCAGTTTCACTCCCATCTACTAACCTGTTCCTACTGTAGACATTTTTTTATTTTTCTTTTAAACAAATAATTACAATACTATAATTTGAAGGGTATTGTGCATATCCCCTTACTTCCTTTCAGTATCCAATTCTTGTCCAGAGTGATCACATATCCACTATTATTGTCATAGTGTTTCCTTGTCTGACTTAACTCCTCTCCTTACATTTTGACAAACTTTTTACTAAGGAGAAGCCCTCCTGGTCTTCATTTCTAGTCTTTTATTTGTTTTTTTGTTTATGCCACACCGGTGATGTTCAGGGGTTACTCCTGGCTATGCATTCAGAAATCGCTCCTGGCTTGGGGAACCATATGGGACTCCAGGGTATTGAAACGCGGAATATCCTAGGCTAGCATGTGCAAGGCAGACACCTTACAGCTTGTGCCACCACTTCAGCCCTGATTCATTTCTAGTCTTTTGGGTATTGTTTTCTTACAATGTTTTTTATATCCTGCAAATAAGAATGTTCATTCTACCTCTGTCCTCCTAATTCATTTCTCCTGGCATAATATTCTCCAAGTCCAACCAAGTATCAGCTTGAGACAAATTCCATGACTTCATTTTTCCTATCAGTTTTATAGCATTCTATTTTTATATATCTTTATTTAAGCATCTTTGTTACAAATATGATTGTGATTAGGTTTAAGTCATATAAAGAACACCCCCTTCACCAGTGCAACATTTCCACCACCAATGTCCCATATCTTCCTCCATCCCACCCCACCCCCACCTGTACTCTAGACAGGATTTCCAGTTCCTTCATTCATTCATATGGTTATAGTAGTTCTCAGTGTAGTTATTTCTATGACTGAACTCACCACTCTTTGTGGTGAGCTACATGTCGTGACCTGGAAGTTCCAACCCTCCTCTCATTGTCTCATGACTGTTGCAAAAATGTTTATTTTTCTTGAAACCCATAGATGAGTGAGACTATTCTGCGTCTCTCTCTCTCTCTCATAGATGAGTGAGACTATTCTGCGTCTCTCTCTCTCTCTCCCTATGACTTATTTCACTTAGCATGATAGATTCCATGTACATCATGTATAGGAAAATTTCATGACTTCATCTCTCCTGACAGTGGCATAATATTCCATTGTGTATATGTACCAGAGTTTCTTTAGCTATTCATCTGTTGAAGGACATTTTGGTTGTTTCCAGAGCCTGGCTATTGTGAATAGTGCTGCGATAAATATAGGTGCGAGAAAGGGATTTTTGTATTGTATTCTGTGTTCCTAGGGTAGATCCCTAGGAGTGGAATAGCTGGGTCGAATGGGAGTTCAATTTCCAGTTTTTGGAGGAATCTCCATATCGCTTTCCATAGTTTGGACTAGACGGCATTCCCAGCAGCAGAGGATAAGAGTTCCTTTATCTCCACATTCCCGCCAGCACTAGCATCTAATCCCATCAAAAAATGGGGAGAAGAAATGAACAGACGCTTTGATAAAAAGAAGTCGCGTTCTATTTTGTAGCCACAAAATAGTTTTTTAACTCACTCATCTTTTCTTGGGCACTTGGATTGTTCCAGATTTTGACTGTTGTAAATCTTAGCACAATGAACAGTACAGTTGCCTTTTCTGTATTGTGATTTAGGCTCCTTAGTGTATATTCCCAAAAGTGCAATTGCCAGATCATATGTAACTTCAATTTCTAGTTTTTTTGAGGAGTTCCCATATTGATTTCTATAAACAAGTTAGTATTTCCATGAGCGGTTATGTGGTTCCTCTCTTCCCTGCATCCATGTTAACACTAATTGTTTTGTTCTTTGTTATGAGTGCCAGTCTCTTTGGTTTGAGGTAATATCTCACTGATACTTTGATTTGCATTTCCATACTGATGAACGACATCAATCAATCTTTTTTTAGGTGTCTTTTGGCCATGTCCTTGAGAAATTTTTGGTTCGCAATATTTTTATTGAAGTTGTATCTAGGGTTGTTGTAGGGTGTTCATTTGTTTGCTTCTTTTTTACTTTTGGGGACATACTTGGTGCTACTTAGGGTTCAACACTTAGGGATCAGTCCTGGTGGGAATCAGGGAACCAGATGGTTTCCAGGGATTGAATCCAGGTTGGTTTTGTGCATGTTAAATGGACTATCCACTGTTTTACTCAGGCCTCAAAGGGTTGGAAGGTTTTTCTCATAAAATACTGAGTGTTTTATATATCTTGGATATTAATCATTTATTGAATGCACTGGTAAAAATAAAACTACTTATGCTCTATGAAAACTGGTTGTTACTAGAGGGAAAACAAACACTGGAACTTTGGTGATGGGAGTCATCTTTAGAATAATTAAATTATACCCCTGACATTCTACAATGTTGTAAATATATAAAAATCTATTAAATATATAGTTTTCACTTATTTATGAATTTAATAATATTGCCTGATACTATATTTTTCTGGAACGAGTATATAAGAACTTGTAAATCCTTACTTCATATAATATGCAAAAATGAACTAAAAATAGATTATAAGTCTGAAGGTTAAAGGTAAACTATGAACTGACTAGGAAATAATACAGCAGTCAAGAAGCATACCTAGCAGGCACCCTCAACAAGTTTTTACTCATGCTACTACATGGTTCCCTGAGCAACAGTCTGTGCTCCAAGGGGTCTCCTTATACCAGTTATGACCAGAATCCCTAGTTGGCATGGATAATACCTGGCACTGTTGCATAATATTCTAAGTACCTTCCACTGATCAATCAACTATCTTAATTGGCCAAAAATTCCCTGTGGACACCCAGATTTTTGGAGAAAGTCTGTCTTCACCCAAATTAGACTATGGAATATAAACAATTAGAGTCAGAAAAGTGTAAAGCAAGATTTTTATGGTGTTAACAAATTAGTTAGCATAACATAAAAATTATATATTGAACTTTTTAATTGAAAATATTTTCATCAAAAGTTATCACTAAGAAAAATAACTAAACAAACTTCACAACACAATGGAATGCAGCATGTATGCTATAAATCCTACAGAAATATAGTAATAAGTACAACTCAAAAATAAAAAGTCAAGAATTCTAATCATCAGAGAGATAGTATATATAGATATAGTTATAGGAAATACAGAGATAGTGCATGCAGTCAACCAGGGTTTCATATCCCAGAAATATATATGTTGTACTGAGCCTCACCAAGAATGAGCAGTAGTTCCTAAGTGCAGAGTGTGGCCCTAAAACAAAAACAGATAATAAAAATACTTGATGTGTGAACAACTAAAAACCATATGAAAAACTGTGTATTACAATGGTCTATATGATACTAATCTTGAACACCATTGGCTCCAGATTATAGTGAGGAGAAGGAAACATATTGAGTGGAAGAGGAAAACAAAAGCTTATGTTCACGTTTATTCTTCAAAAAGATCTTCAGCGACAGATATAGCTGCTTAGATTGAGCAGATGTTCAATCAAATATTCTTTATTGATGCCTATAATAATGTTCTAATGCATTTATTTACAGAAACAGGTGCAGAATGCATTTAGAAGCCATAGTCTTCCACTATAGAGCTCATTATAAGATCACTTATACTAGCAGCCAGGGGGGCAAAGAAGAGATATATGGGATGCATGCTAGGAACAAGAGTGGAAGGAGGACAACACTGGTGGGGAGAATGCCCCTGATTCAATGTCACTATGTATCTAAAATAGTACTGTGAAAGATTTGTAGTTTAATTTGGTCACAATAAAAATAATTTTAAAAAAAGAATGTTTCAGTTTCTAAATTTTAATATATTTATAATAACTCTTTAATCCTTTGGTTTACAGTGGTTCTTGGAGATCTGTTAGTTGTCTTAGTTTTGTATTATAGTTTTATATTCAACTCCAAATATAGTGATATATATGATAATGTCTCAAAAATATTCTAATCTATTCATTTACCATTTGATTATGACTGATTACGATCATTATGATTTGATTTTGATTTGAATATGATCATAAATATTATCTAAAGTTTATGCACTTAGTTAGCATTGGAATAGGTAATTACATGCCATAAACTCTAGCTTATTCACTTATTCACTGAGAACACTTTATGATTAATTTTCAATTCAAGATACTTTAATATTATATCATAATGACCATGTTTTCAGTTTGTTTTCAGGGAAGGAACCTGGATGCTCAAGACCCATTCGATGATACTCCATAGTGTAGCCTCCTTTACAGTGCTCATTACCACATTGCTTAGCAATCTAGACTTTAAAAGTATGCATGTTTTAAGAATGCTCTATGTACAATCTAACCCAGTAAGTTTATATTCAGCAGAGTTTACCATCACCAATGATAATTTATTTGTCTAGGAATTAGAAAACATTTCTATCTGATGTGCTGGCTTTATATATTTTAAGCACTCTAACCTGTTACATATGAGTAAGTTTTTCAACTGCAAGCTATGGATCAATATTCATTTTCTGGTATGTGTGTGTGGTGGACAGCTCTATGTCTACCTAATGTCTGTCTGTATTGCATTAATGCCTATCTATGTTGTGTATAGTCCTTCCCCCTGTTCTTTTGACAATGGAATACAATTTGGGGGGGGGGGTACTTTGGGGCGAGGGAGTCACACCAGATGGCGCTTCAGCTTTGAAATGCTTCATAAAAAATTCTTTTTAACTCATATGTTCCTCATTCTATCTGAAGACAATTTCCATTAGTGAGAGTTGGAAGAATCTTGAGGGCAAGTCCTTCCCCTTGTTATATATAACACCTCCATTTCCTCCTCTCCTGCTTATTACTTTTCTAAATCCTTTTCTATCCTTTCACTCTCACCCTCACACCCCTGATCTGTTATTTCTCCCTATTTAACCATTTTTTTTTGTTGTTCTTGGGCCACACCCGGTGATGCTCAGGGGTTACTCCTGGTTATGCGCTCAGAAGTCGCTCCTGGCTTGGGGGACCATATGGGGAACCGAGGGATCAAACCGCGGTCCATCCTAGGCTAGCGCAGGTAAGGCAGGCACCTTACCTCCAGCGCCACCGCCCGGCCCCTATTTAACCAATTTTACCCTCAGTTCTTAATTCCTCGGGAACCTGAACATTTCCCCAATCCTACCTCATTGCCAGCTGGCTCCCAAAGTAAAAGGAGAGTCTCCCATCCTATTTTGCCTCAGCCCTGGAAGAAGCTATTACTACCACTGCTGCTGATTTGCTATCAGCGGTCCTTTTTTTCCCACCTCCATTTGCTATTGGATTGTTGTTCACTACCGAATTCGGCTTTTGAGAGACCCTCACCTTAGGACATATCCTAATCCATGACTGCTGAGAGCCGTTTTTCAGACTCCACAAGACCGCATCACAGACTAAAGCTATCCTACGAATTTTATCTCCCTCCCCCAGACTATTTCAAAAAAATTCAAGAGGAAATGTCTATTCCCTTCATATATTTCTTTAGATCTATCTCCTTAATAGCTATAATAATCATTGTGTATTTTCTTATGCAGATGTAATTTTCCCCATCTCATTTTGGATTTTATTAGTAGGAAATTCTAGTAGATAAGTTTCTCTTGGGTTTTGAGTTTTATGTTAGAACGAGGTTATAGAGATTGTTTAGCTTGTTATTTTTACTCCCATATATACCAATAGTATCATGTGGCATTCCTTTTTTGCATAGGAACATAAGTATGGGGAAAATTTTAGGGCCGGAGAGATAGTATGAAGGTAAGGCATTTGCTTTGCATGCAGAAGGTCACTGACTCAAATCCCGGCAACCCATATGATCCCCCAAGCGATTTCTGAGTGTAGAGCCAGGAGTAACACTTGAGCACTACCAGGTGTGACCTAAAAACAAACAAAAAGAAAAAAACAAAAAAAATTTTTACATAGTTCTTATCTAATATAGATAAGAACCAATATATTTTATATTGGAGGGGACTTTCACGCTGAACATTTGTCATAGTGACTTGACTTAGGCTTCAGTCAATCAGACATAAGCTGTTTACTCTGTACCTTGGATCCCATCTTTGGAACCTGTATGGTCTTTTGCGCCAGCACCAGGAATCTAACTTTTACTAGGGAAGTCCCTAATGCTACCCTGGCACTGGCTTGCTCCAGAGTGGGTTCAACTTGGAATACAACTTGGAATACAAGTTGTGGTAACAACTTGGAAATAGCAATGACTAACTTTCAGGATAGGGTTCCCTGCAACACCACGTGACAGTGAGATGAAACCAGAAGATGCTCTGTGACATCTTCAACATAGGATCTATGCAAAACCCAAGATCTCTAATTACAGAAAACCTGACTGCAACATCTGTGATTAAAAATAATAACTTTTACCCCAGTAAAAGTCCCAACCATTAAGAAAGATGTTGGGTTTTCATAACTTGGTATGCCCAGAGCCAGTAGTTGGTTTTATAGCAAGATGCTTCACAATTAAGGACACCCTGTTTGTAGGCAAAGATTTTTCTTTATTTACCCCAACATTTGTAGTGCCAATGCAAAAATCTAACACCTTTTTTCTATCTTTTAGATAGGGAATCCCACTTTTTTAATTTGGCTTTTGGGCTATACCCAGTGATGCTCAGGGCTTATTCCTGGATCTGTGCTCAGAAATCTCTCCTGGTGTGGGGAACCATATGGGGTGCCAGGGGATGAAACAGTAGTTCATCCTAGGTCAGCACATGCAAGGCAAACTCCCTAAGCCTTGTGCCACCACTCTGGCCCCAGTATCCTACCTTTTTTATAGAACCTTGAGAAATTAGTTACTTTGCTTTACCTTATTTCTGCATTTTTCTATAAAATTAAGAAGAAAAAATATAAGAAAGGATGGAGCCCAGGGGCCAAGTGGTCTCAGGTGCATTGGTGGAGATAAAGAAAGGACAGAACATATGTATCCAAGCCAAGTCAACAACAATAGAATCAAGAGGCTCAAACTATAACAGTCTAAACTTAAAATGGTTCTTTTGGGGGCCTGTGAGGTGGCGCTAGAGATGAGATGTCTGCCTTGCAAGCGCTAGCCAAGGAAGGACTGTGGTTCGATCCCCCCGCGTCCCGTATGGTCCCCCGAGCCAGGGGCAATTTCTGAGCGCTTAGCCAAGGGTAACCCCTGAGCATCAAACAGGTGTGGCCTGAAAAACAAAAACAAAAAACAAAAACAAAAAAAAATAAAATGGTTCTTTTACACTGGCATGTCAGGGGTCAAAGTATTCTGTTATAAAATGCATTGGGAACATTGGGAGGTCAACCCTGGTGATGGAAATGGCCATTCACTCTATATCTGAAATCCATCCACTATTAAAGATTTTGTAAATCACAATGGTTACAATAAAATAAAATTTTAAATAACCTGTGTCTTAGTCATCAGAGTTAATACAACACTATGATACCATACAGACTATAAGAATGTGAATATCAAGTGTTGTTGAAGATAAGAAGCAACTAGAATTCTAATACTCTAATGTAAAATAATATGACTATTTTGGGAAATTGTTTAACAATTTTTATGGTAGACATAAATCTACCCTAGTATTGATCTATGAATTCCTCCATTCTGTATTTGCCTAAAAGAAACAAATTGTTGTGCTCTATATTCTCCCCCAAAATGGCCCAAGAATATTTATATATACATCTACATATGTAAATTCCTAAAATCAAAAATAAAACACAAATCATCCCAACAGAAAAAACTAATTTATAGACATCCATTGAAAACAATACATTTCAATTTATTTATATAAATAAATATATTATACTACCTACCAATAGAAAGGAAATTACTAATACCAATTAATCCAAATAAAATCTTGCTTTGTGAGAAAAAAAATAAGAACAAAGGTTGCATTTTATATGACTCCATTTATATAACATTTTAGGCAAACAATGAACATTTGGGGAAAGAAATCATAAACAGTGGCTAGTTTCTGAGGGAATAATAATGAGGAATTGTTTAGAAGTTGTCCAAAGAAATTTCCTAGACAAAGCAAGTGTTCCATAAATAACTAGAATGTGAGACTATCATACACTTGTCAAAACTAATTAAACTACATATTTACTATATTTATAGCTATTTGAATATGTTATACTTCAATTATGTATATTACAATTAAATTTTTGATAGAATAATATGACTGCTATCATAGAACTGTTTGGCAGGAGCCACAGGTGACATCCAAACAGAAGAACTCAAACTATGTAGGAGAGTTAGGGTAGTTTGGAGAGGAAAAAAAAAGACCTGAGCTGTGAAGTATTATAAAAGGTTGTATATGGCATGGAGGATAAAACCCAAGTGGGCAATGGAAATGTGGAGCATAGGAATTTCCTGGCATCACTCGAGTCAGTAATAATGCATGACAGGTAATATAACTACTATGTAGTTATGAGTTTACAAACTGAAGCCAGAGTACCTACATTTTTTATTATTTGTTCCACCACTTAATAGCTCTGAGTCCTTGGACAAGTTCCCAAATATCTCTGTGCCTCATTTATCTTATTTGCAAAGTAGGAAAGACAGTAATTATTACATCAAATGGGTTTTATGAGTATAATATACTTTAATACTTTAAAGCACTTGTAAAAATAAATGCTGCATACTTATCATTCATTAAACATCAGGTATAATCATGACTTAATTTTATTGGGAAAAAATTGACGATGGATTTGGAACAGACAGGGTAGGAGGAGATCAGAATCCAAAACTATATAAGGTTATCTTTTCCCCAATCAACCCTACAAACTGAAACATAATCTTTGAAAAAGGGCAGAAGCCATGAGATTAAGAAGTTATCTGGAGGAATTTTAGGAGATCTCTACATGATATTCTAGGAGCCAATTGATGATTCTGATTCTAGGATCAGCCTGGATCTTCTTGAAGAGTTACCATTCGCTGACTTCTGCGTAGTAGAAGGTCTAGGGCATGAATCCAGTGAGTCTCACTAGATGATCACCGAAGAGGCAATGATAGAGTATCTACTACCAGACTCCAGAAAGGAGATTGGAAAACAGAAGTTTGAGTGGGTATGTTTCTGAGAGCACAAAGCAGATAGTATAATCACCCTTTAAAAGAACTGGAAAGACTTTGACTTTGAAGTTATTTAAATCTATAATAATGAGGATATAAGCATGGGTCTTTGAATCAGTATAATATGCTCATCAATTATAATGCAACTCTGTTAAACCCTAAAAAAGGTTGTACATCCTAGGGAAATACAGAGGAGAGAAACATATAGATGACTATTTGAGTAGATGAAAAGATAAAGAGGATAAAGATACAGTTTTAATCTAGGCTCCAAAAATAAAAGAATATCATACATTAGGGGCCAGAGTGGAAGCGCAAACAGTAGGGCATTTTCACTGCAAGTGCTAATCTAGGACAAACTGCAGTTCGATCCCCCGGCATCCCATACGGTCCCCCAAACCAAGAGCGATTTCTGAGTGCATAACCAGGAATAACCCCTGAGTGTCACCTGGTGTGGCCCTCCCAAAAAACAAAACAAAACAAAAGAATATCATATATTAATGTCATATATTATACCCTTTAATTCATTATTCTACATTGTAGATGTATTTGTTAAATTCTCATTAGAGTATCTAATTTGTACACAAAACTGAACTTTTTGCAATACAAAAATAAAACATAAGAGGTTACAAAAATTATTAATAAATTAAATTATAGTTTTATTTACTCATGAATAAAATGCAACAGCTAAAAGACACAGTAACTATGTCTAATGGGCCCAATCCTGCTGTACAGATTCAGGAAAATTCCCCAGGAGACAGCAGAATTTGAAACCACAAGAAACCTGAAGAATTGGGAATGATTCCTTTGAGAACATAAATTGAGAAAAAATTATGGTTGAATTATAGTTTGGGTTAGTTGATGCGAGGTTGATAGAAGAAATATACATTTCTGCACAACAACCATGATCCCCAGTTCCAAAGGTCTGGCTGAGACAATTGCAACGGAATGGGGATTCTGGAAACATAATGAAAGACGCTATCCTAGGTTCCATCCTAGGATCAGTGCAAAGACCAAGACCACCAACCACAGAAGATGGATTAAAATGACACTGAGGTAACAGAACTTCTAGAACCACAAAGAAAGACTTCATCATAAGTCCCACTCCTGGACCTGTGCAGATACTGAGATCTCTAGATACAGAGGTCTGATTTTATCACCCAGGACAGAGCAGAAGTCTTCCAAACATCACGACAGCACCACCGAGAAAGTAAATGAACCTGAACGGAGTCTATAGTTAATTTATAGTTAATATACCCTAAGGGTGGAGAAACCCCATATCTCTTAGGCCAAGTGAATTCCTTTTCGAATGACCCCAATATTTACTGTGCCAGTGCAGGAGGGGGAAAAAAGGCAAAAAGCACAAAACATTTTTTATATTTTTTATATATTATTATTTTTATATTCATTTTTATTATTTTTGTCTTTATTTACCTATATACTTCTTGTCAATTTCTTTGTTTTGGTGTGGTTATTGAAGTTATTGTCCCCATTTATATTTATGTTTTTTCCTTCTTTTCTTTTCTTTCTTTATGTGCCCTGCCATGTTTTTTATCTCAAGACCGTGGCTTTTTTTTTTTTGTGGTGCTTATCATTATTGTTGGAGTGCTCACTGGATATTTGACACTTCTTTTTGTACTGTTGGGGTGTTTCACCTTTTTCTCCTTCATCTCTCAAACCGATGATGAGAGCCTCTAGAAGGATTCTGCCCATCTTTGGCGTATTAGACTTTGACCCCAGATTATCACTTTTCTCTTCTTCAAACAAAACCACATAACTTGAACTATCTAGTCCTGCCTCCCAGTTAGGGGAAATAAGGGAGGCACCAAGACCAAACAGGTGCAATTGGTAAACTAGGTACAGAGGGGACCACATATTCTAGCAGCCCCAGGGGTGAGGGAGGAGGATATGGGAGGTAGGACGAAAATGGAGGTCAAATCGGTGATGGGAATCCCCCTGATTTTATGTAAATATGTACCTAAAATATTATTGTTAACAATATGTAAGCCACTATGATCAAAATAAAGATTATATTAAAAAATTGACAGAACAGAAAAAAGTAGACATGGAGAATATCATGCTGAGTGAAATGAGTCAGAGGGAGAGGGACAGGCAGAGAACAATTGCACTCATTTGCAAAATAAAACAAACCTCTCGTTGAATGAGAATAATACCCAATGACAATAGAAACAAGGACCAGGAAGGTAGCCAGAAGAAGGTAGAAGGAGTGCAATTAGGTCGGAAAAGGAACCATTATGACAAGGATAGTTGGAAATGATCACTTTGGACAATAACTAGATGTTAAAATGAGGTAAAGTGATATGCACTATATCCTTTCAATAAAAACATTGCAAACCACAGTGCTTAAAAGGAAAAAAGAGAGATTGAGAGACATAAGAAACATTTCTCCCAGAAAGGCAGGAGGAAACTGGGGACATTTGTAGTGGGAAATATCTGCTCGTGAAGGGATAGGTGTTGGAACATTGTATGATTGAAACTCAATCATGAACAACTTTTTAACTGTGTATCTCACCATGATTCAATTAAACATTTTAAAGTGTGTTAAAAAAAAAAAGAAGAAATATACATTAACCCTGTAAATTCTTGAACTTCTTCCAATGTGAAAGAGCATTTGTATTTGTGTATGGGAGAATAGCCAAAGCCATACATTCACAAGAAACTGAGTCATCAAAACATTAAGACCTCATCATTTCATGGGATAGTTGGAATCAATACATTGAAAGTTAAAAAAGAAAAAATGACTTCTGGTGAGCCTTAGAGAAAATCCAAGGAGATCTGTCTAGAACTGTTCCTCCTCGCCTTTGTGCTGGAAAGTAGCTGACATTGAATACCACATTCTTCTCCTTTGTTCTCAGTCCAATTCTTGTGAGGCATCTTTGACTTTGGTGTATTCTATTTCACTGTACTGCCAAGCTATGCCCTCATCTTACGATTAAAACTCATCTTACCATTATCAACCAATAACTGGTAATATGACCCTCTTCACTATAATATTTTGTTTCATTTCTGAAACTGTACTATAAAGTCAAAGTAGGGTACATATAAGAAAGCATATATTGGGAACCAGGCGGTGGCGCTGGAGGTAAGGTGCCTGCCTTGCCTGCGCTAGCCTAGGACGGACCGTGGTTCGATCCCCCAGTTTCCCATATGGTCCCCCAAGCCAGGAGCGACTTCTGAGTGCATAGCCAGGAGTAACCCATGAGCGTCACCAGGTGTGACCCAAAAACCAAAAAAAAAAAAAAAAAAAAAAAAAGCATATATCATTCTCCCTCTGTTAAATACAATACGCAGGTCCAAGCATTTTTTTTTTACTAAATTCTATATTTAAGCACTATGATTACAAAATTGTTCATTGTTGAGTTTCAGTCATAGAATCTACACCACCATTCACCAGTGCACCTCTCTCACCACCTATGTACCCCGTTTTCCCTCTCACCCCTCCCTAACCCTGCCTGTCTCTAGGGCAGATAACTTACTTCCCTCTCTCTTTTCTTTTTTGACATCATTGTTTGCACTATTGTTAATAGAGGTGCCTTGCATGTCACTTACTTCCCTTTCAGCACTGATTTTTTTCCAGAGTAATCAGTTCCAAATATCATTATCATAGTAGATCCTTCTTTTTTTTTTTTTTTTTTAATTTTAACACCATGATTACATACATAGTTGTGTTTGGGTTTCAGTCATGTATAGAACACCGCCCATCACCAGTGCAACGTTCCCATCACCATTGTCCCAAATCTCCCTCCTCCCCAACCACCCCCCGCCTGATGAGGGAAATGGAGAGTAGATCCTTCTTAACTCTATCTGCCCTCACTGCTCTTTCTGGCAAGCTTGCTACCCTGCACTGGACCTCCTAAGTAATATCATTATTGTTTCTGGACATTACCATACTATGTGAACCTTTTCATTTCTTGTTTTTCTTATATCCTACAAATAAATGTGATTATTTTGTCTATCTCTTACCCTCTTACTCATTTCACTCAGCATAATAAACTATGTATGCATCCATGTATAATCAAATCTTGTGAATTTATTTTTCCTAACAGCTGCATAATATTCCATTGTGTAGACATACCACAGAGGTTTTTTTGTACCACTCATCTGTTGTCTGGCACCTAGGTTGTTTTGAAATGCTGACTATTGGGCCGGGCGGTGGCGCTGGAGATAAGGTGCCTGTGCTAACCTAGGACGGACCGTGGTTCGATCCCCCGGTTCCCCATATGGTCCCCCGTGCCTGCCAGGAGCGACTTCTGAGCGAATAGCCAGGAGTAACCCCTGAGCGTCACCGGGTGTGGCCCAAAAAATCAAAAAAAAAAAAAGAAATGCTGACTATTATAAATATTCTGCATTAAACATGGGAGGGCAGAGGTCATTTTAATATTGTGGGGGGTTTTTTGTTCCTAAAATATATTCCTAGGATATTGCTGGATCATAAGGAAGCTCAATTTCTTTTTGTTTTGTACTATATACTATGTTTTGTAATGTGCCGTTATATTTGTACACCTTCATCCAAATATGTTTAGGTGATCAGAAAAGAGAAGAGGACTTATGAATTAATGAAAGCATATTAATTTAAAGCTAACTTATTTAAAATCAATGTCCTTCTTTTGAGTAACATCATTCAAATATTTTTCATTCAATTAACTAGAACTTTTCTCTAGGAATCAGCTGAGCTAGGATTGACTTTGCCTGGCCTCACAAATAATTCTAAGAACTATGATTTTTAGAGAAGCTAATTCCAAGATTTGAGAAAAGAGTTATTTAAAACAAATTCAATTTCATAGGAAATGTTTTACCTCATCATTTTAATTCAAACAAGGGATTTCTCATTAATGTTACCAGCTAAGAATCTCAAACAGATGTGCTGATATTACCTTTCCATTCTGAGAACAATCAACTCTTCAATTAGAAATCACAATTCCAGCTCCATCAGTTGAACTGCCAATGTTTGATGTGTTTACCAATATCAAATTTTCCCTCTACTAAACCGAATCAAATGTTCCTAGCAGTTTCCGATCATGCAAATAGGGTAGACTAGGCTGACATATATACACTTCCAATTATTTTTATGATATTGTATTTGAAAATCAAAAAGCATTATAGTACAATCAGATTATTTATGTTCTTAGGAAAATTTATATTAATAAAATGAATTTTATCCTTCCTTATTGTGGAACTTGAATCTAATTTTACTTAGTCATTTATCCAATCATTCCACATATGTGCTGCATGCTTAGAAGGGCAACTAGTGCCAAACTATAAAATCCTTACCCCCAAATAATTTATGTTGGAATAAATTGCTAAGCATGTAAATTAATGGGTATATAATAGCATTTAATTATTAATAGTATTCAATGCATTAAACATACAATAGAAAAAATGTGATAGGAAAGAAATTTCATACTGAAATCAAACTCAAGTTATAATAACAATTTCCAAGCAAAAAGACCATGAGTTAAATATTAAAATATGAAACAATAATAAAAAGAGTTGAGTGTTTGCCTTGCATGCAGCCAAAGTGAGATTAAACCTCAACTCATATGGTTTCCTGAGTCTGCCATGAATGATATCTGAGTGTGCAGCAAGCAAAAGCCCTAAAAGCCGCTGGTTGTGGTCCCAAAATAATACAAAGCTCAGAAGCATAACATGAAAAATGGAAAGCATCTTTAATAAGTGTGGAGAAATTGAATAGGCAGGTGCAAGTAAATGAAAGTAGATTATTGTCTCATACTACAACTGCACAACACTTACTAGCATCACAGAAGATTTTGCAACTTAGCAAATAAACACAGTACCTGACATACATGCAGAGTTTAGAAAATGAATTTGATGACTTAACAAGTGACTGAAAGAGGCCCTTTGCTGAACGATATTTGAGATGGAAATCAAATGGCACTCTGAAACTAAGAGACTATTATTTATAATCACTGTGAGATACAGTTAAAAAGTTTTTCGTGACTGAGTTTCAGTTATACAATGCCCAGCACCCACAACACCCATCCCTTCGCTACTAAATATTACTCCCCTCATCACTGTCTCCAGTTTTCTTCCCACCCATCCCCTGGACTCCCCCCTGGCTCCTCTATGGCAGATATTTTTCTTCTGTCTCTTTGTCTCTGCCTCTCTCTGCCTCTTTCCTTTTTTTCCCTTTTAAAAACCGAAGGAGTATCATGCATATAACTTTATCTCCTTTCAATCATGTCCAGAATGATCACTCCCAACTATTATTCTCACTGTGGTCCCTTCTCTGCCTTAACTAAACTCTCCACTATACTCCCCCATTCTTTGTGGCAAGTTTCATAGCATTCAGCTGTCCTTTTGGTCCTCATCTAAGAGATTATTCTTGATCATCAAAGGGCTCTGGCCCCTCTCAATAAAGAATGGTGAGAAGATGATGAAGAGTAGCTATGGCCACTGATATCTTACAACATCATATGAGTGCACTATGGGAATCATCTCATTAACTCAACAATGACCTAATAATATGTTAACTACCTTTTTTTCTTTTAAAAATGAGGAAATTAAGGTTCTTGGAGGGTAGGAGTCTTATCTAAGGTCGTTCAGAAATGAATGCAACACTTCTAATGTAACTGTTTGAACAGGTCCATAAACAAGAGAAGGCAGGTCAGAAAAGAGAGGAAAGCCTAGCAAACCCATTAATTGATAACTTAAGAAAGAGCAAGGGATGAACCTAATGAGTATTTTTGGCTCAAAAAGATGAATTAATTGCTACCCAAACAAAGATCTTTTTGAAATTCTCCTTTTGCAAAGGCAGTTCTATTTAGACTTTGATCTTTGACCTGGACCCATACAATTAATTCCACATCATATTTCTGCATATTGCTCTCCAAGGAGAATCAAGTTTACACGTCCACTATGATCCAAACCATAACAGTACTTAATTAGGTGATAATTTATGTAGTACTTAGCATGAACTTTTGGCACTTGCTCGAGAAGGCTATACAAGTGTACACATGTTATCACCTGACTACATCAAGTAATGGGGCCTGGGCATTGGCGAGGTGACTTGGGCTTTACAAGGTATCAAATGACTTTTATAACCCTGTAGTACCTGACTTTCTAGTAGGCAGTGCTGTCTCTAGTGTGTATTAATATACTGAATATTATGCCCATATGAACTTAAAACACTGATTCCAAACATTTCCACAAAACAAAGAGCCTGGCAAATCAGAGAAGCAGATGTAGGGTGAATTGTACGCCTTCCCAAGATCCATCATTCAACTTCAGGGAAATGGTGCAATGGCAGAAGACATCATTCAAACCTACTCAGTGGAAAATAAACAGAGCATTCCCTGCTGGCAGACATGGTGTGTGGTGATAATCAGATTCTGAACACTTGCCTCTTTCAACCCTCATATTCCAGCTTAGTTGACAAGAAAAGCCCAAAAATGGTTCAGTTCAAAGTGTTCTATGAAAATAAAGGAGACCATAATTGTGTGGCAACCAAAAGTTGAAGATGCCCTTTAAATAGCATATTTTTGTCCCAGGAAAGGAAACACTAAAAGTTGACCAATGTCTAAACTTCAGTAAGTGTGTAAACTTGAATCAAAATCCCAGGAAGATAAAAACCAAGAAGATTGTTGTCTATTTGTTATTGTTCTTTTGATTCTCGTGATGCTCACAAATTAAATGGTAAGTGGATGTGAAAGTGTTTTGAATTGGGTTCTTGGATATTTTTTTTTTGGTTTTTGGGCCACACCTGGTGACACTCAGGGGTTACTCCTGGCTATTCGCTCAGAAGTCGCTCCTGGCAGGCACGGGGGACCATATGGGGAACCAGGGGGTCAAGCTGCGGTCCGTCCTAGGTTAGCGCAGGCAACTTATCTCCAGCGCCACCGCCCGGGGTTCTTGGATATCTTAGTGGATTTCATTGTCCTCCTACCAAATGATAATTTATTTTTAAGAAATATCCAATTGTAACCTCTGTCCTTTTTCTGTAGACATTAAGATACAAAATACGGTTGCTGCAAAGCTAGCCCTGTGCTCCATTCTAAGCCCAACAAGGTTGTTTCATGTTCTTGAACTTATTTGAGCTAGAAAAAGTAAGATCTAAATATAGAAGGAAATATTTGTTGCAAGATATCAATTCCAGGGGCCAGAGTGATAACACAGTAGTAGGGAATTTGCCTTGCATGCAGCTGACCTAGGATAGACCTAGATTCAATTCCCAGCATCCCATAGGCTCCCCTGAGCTTGCCAGGAAAAATTTCTGAGCACAGGGTCAAGAGTTAACCCTGAGCACCACTGGGTGTGGCCCACAAACAAACAAATAAAAAAAAGATATCTATCCCACAGATACCACCAACAGTCGTTCTATAAATTGCATAATCATTCTAAAAGTGGTGCCCTTCTAAGCCAGATACACACGGCATGTAGACCTTGAACCATCTTGAAATGTGGCTTTATTTCAACTCAATACTATGGCTTGAACCCTTGATTGGTATTAAACTCTGCCCTTCTGCTGGGTCCAAAAAATGCAGAGTGCTGTTCTTGATTGTCTGTACTCCTGACAACCTCAGTTAAAACCACCAGCTCTTGTACTTATCTGGCTTTCTGCTCTTGCTCCTCTCTCCCGAAGCAGTTTTATGAACTTGTGATGTGCAATGAAAGATATCAAATAGAAAAAAAAGCTATTTGAGATTTTTAAAAGATTAATTATGAAATAAAACAATAGGATATAGTCCTATTTCCTCTCTTGAAATATTTTAGTGAAATACAGAAGTAGTATATTCTTAGATACTCTCAAGACAGATATTACAAATCTAGTTTCAAAAAGAATTGTAAAGCGGTCTCAGGAGCATTCAGTGGAAAATAATTGATCAGATCTAAATACCCAAGCCAAAGTCAATGACAATAGAATTGAGAGACCTAAACTATAATAAGCTAAACACAAAATGGAGAAACAGAGTGCTAGCACAGCAGCAGGATGTTTGCCTTGCATGCAGCCAACCCAGAGCCGACCTAGGTTCGATCCTCAACATCCCATATGGTCCCCCAAGCCTGCCAGGAGAGATTTCGGAGGGCAGAGCCAAGAATAACCCCTGAGAGCTATCGAGTGTGGTCCATAAACTAAAAACAAACAAACAAATAAATAAATAAATAAATAAATAGACACAAAATGGATCTGTTATACTGGTATACCAGAGGATTAAGAGTGAAGGTATAAAATGCATGCTGGGTACATTGGTAGAGGAAGGTCAACACTGGTAGTGAGAATGGCCCTTATTCACTGTCACTATGTACCTCAAAATCAACTGTGAAAGACTTGTAATTAACAATAAAAATTTAAGAAATAAATAAAGTGTAAAAAAGTGAAAAAAGACATTAAGTAGTATTAACCAAGTCTAAAATAGAATTTAGCTCAACTCTGTAATCATTTTAAAAACCGTATGTTTTTTTTTCTTTCTCCAACAATTATTTCTATGGTAAAAATAAGTTAAACGATTTCCTATTCTGAGTGCTATGAGAATAACAAATACACATCATTTCAAATGACTATAGAATTTACAATTCAGATCAACAATTAAGATGTGAAGGTTATGTCTCCAGCCAATCTAGAATCACAGATTCCTGGCCTTTCTGGGTTGGAATATTTCCCAAATATAATTCAGTCCAAGAGTTTAATGTACCTTTGAGTAAGCACCTCCAGTGATAGGGAGTTCGTGTCTTTTTAGTTCAGATTATTCTATCTTTGGACAATTTTGGATACTGGACTTTATTCACATAAAATTGAATTATATCCAAACCTGGGCTTCCTCCAAAAATTTCAGAAAAAAAAATCTAAGTTTACTTTATTAGTTATGTTAACATACATTTAAACCTATTTTTCACATCTTCGTCCCTAAAATATACTTATATATTCTTATGTATATATGTATGTATATACTTTTGAACTACATGTAGCAGTGCTTAAGGCTTACTCCTGGTTCTTTGTTCAGAAATCACTCCTATTAAGACTTGTGGGGATCCTAAGAGGTGCCAGGGATAAACTTAAATTTAAATTTTATAAACCTGAATTCTATAGAGCTTGGCTATAAGCAGGCAAAAACTCTGCTTGCTGTCCTATCTCTTCATCCCCCCCCAAAATTTTTTTAACATTTTTAGGCACACTTTCTCCAATTTTCTTTGTAATTACTCAGTTCACTTTTATCCTAATTCACTTTAATTTACTCTATTTCTTTGAAGACTGAAGTTTTATCTATATCTGAGAAAGGTTTCATTATGGTAGAAAAAAATCGAGTTCCTCTCCCTGTTATAAATGTTCCATTTTAGTGAGTCAGTATTAAAATTTTAGTCACTTCACACATATGGAGCTTAGAGAAAACATAACTCCATAAGAATGCCAATGTGACTTGCTCTGTGCATCTATACAATTGTATTACACTCCAGTCATAGGATGCAGCACAAATGGTCTTAAACTTACTAAAAATTTGATCATATAATCCCATAGACCTGTTCTTCCATCGAACCTTCCTAGTTGTGTTTCATGGACTGCTCATATTTCAGATTTCCTTTTATTGATAGTGGGGGCAGATTTCTGATGAATTTTGAAAGAGCCTCCCTTCTGTTCTAAAATTTTCCTTAGATAACCCATCTCCTGCATAATCAAGATATGTACCATGAATAATATCATAGTATTCAATGCCTTTATGCAAAAGTAAATTTTAACCCTTTTCCCTTCCTTCACCTTTCTTCAATGAACCCAAAGCATTTACTGCATATCTAATAGCCCGATATTAATCTTAGTAAAAGCTAAAGACCCTTCAATGACTGACAAAGCACATTATTCAACTCTTTCTTTTATCTGCCTTATCTTCTACCATCTCACTTTGTTCAGCCAAACTCAACTTGTCATTGATCCTCAAACACAACAGGCAAGTGCTCACCTTGGTAACCTTTGCTCAAGTGTTTTCTTTTCATTACTCCATCAGATACTCTGGGACTCAATAGCTATAATTTAGTCAGCAGCACCTATTCATTGCAACTTTCTTAACCAATCTGGATAAAGTTCTACCTGCATGCCTCACATCTCTTAATTCAATTCGGTCCTTGATGCATTATCAATAGCAACTTCTGACATAGTCAAGCTTAGGTATCTTATATGACTTTTGTCTCTACCACCATGCAGAATAATTCTGTATGTTGCTTACTGAGGTAACTTTAGGATTCTGTAGTACCTCACACAAGACACATTTCTTGTTGAATAAATGAATGAATGATTCTTTGATGACATTGTATCTTACTTATAGCAATAGGACTGATTATTCATTTTTTTAATGAACAGGAGTTTAATTGTTAAGATTTAGATGGAGAAGGAAAGACTTGAAGCTAATTGTCAAAAGCTTTTTTTCCAGGCTCCAAATTTCCTCAGCTCTGCAGGTAGCTCTCCTCTCTCACTAGTTCTCCCATTTTGGTTGATATGACGACCCTTAGCACAACTCATGAAAACTGCATACACAGACATCCATTATGGGCTCTGACCCATAATCCCATAACCCACCCACAGACTTAAGGGATTTACCTTCACTCAACGGCCTCATTAACCAGACAGCACCTTGGATAAGTCAAAGGAAAAGCCTCAGGCATACTTATTCTATACTTTCACTGAGATTTCATTTGTAAGTAAATTATGCTGTAGATCTAGAACCCCAACAGAAACAAAGGTGCCCTTATTTTTCACACTTTCTGAATGATAGTCAATGTAGGTCTTTGTGCAATTTCCCAAAATATCTCAGAAGCTTAGAGAGGTACTATAGTCCTTTTACCTTTATAGCATCTAAGGTAGAATGGAGACTTTGAGCAGAAAAATTAAAAGTAGACGCTAGGGATTTAAATCCCAGATCTTTTATATAATTAGATAATACAGGATAGATTGCCCAACTTCCTGTACCTCAATTGCACCATATAAACTGGAGGATAATAATGTACTTCTATGAAAGATGGTTGAAAATATATAATGTTAGGACAAGGAAAACACTTGGTAAATAACTGCTGATAGCTATTTAATATTTTATATTTATTTTGGGTGGGGTTGGGCCACACCCAGTGACTCTCAGGGGTTACTCCTAGCTACATGCTTAGAAATCACCCCTGGCTTGGGAGATTAATGGGATCTAACCATGGTCCAACCTAGTCCTGCGCCACTCCTCTGGCCTCTATGTAATATATTTTTACTGTTTAATTTTGACATTGTGTTATTTTGGGAGATGTAAAGAAAAGTTATTTATTGTCCTTGTTCCCAATGAGTCCCAAATTCAGTGTACATCAAGAAAAGGCATCAGTCAGGATAGGATAGAAAACAAACCACAGGCTCAGTCAAATTTGAGAGAGTATTTTTATGAATTTTTATTATGAGAAGGGTTAAGGGTCTCATGTGGGATTGGGGCAACATTCAAATGATCAAAGGATTGAAGCATGTTTTGCATATAGAAGTCCTGCAATTGTTCTCGAATATGGAATGATCCCAGTGCCACTACTTGTGACAAAATAAATAAAGGAAATTAGTAAAGAAGAGATGAGAAAAGAGGAAAGGACAGAAGATGGGAGAGGTGGAAAGGAAGGAGAGAAGATAGAGGAGGAAAGGGGAGAGGAGAAGAAAATAAGAAAAGGGGGGTCAGGCAAATCAAGACAAGGCAAAGAAAGGAAAAGAAAAAGATGTCAAGATAAGAAAAGGCCAGGGAAGAAGGGGAGGGGAGGGAAGGAAAGTAGAGGGAAGGGTAGGGATGAAAGGGAGGGAAAAGGAGGGAAGCAAGGAGGGGAGGAAAAGGAAGGGGATGTGAGGGAACTAGGAAATGAAGTAGGCACTTTCTGACATCATAAAACAAACCTCTCCATATGGAACAGTGGTAACAGACTGAGGAATTACAGAAAATTCCAGAAGGGCTCAGGAGGTAAACAAGGAATATGCTTCAAATAATAATCTTTGAGGACTCCAATGGATGACCAAGGAACTATGGTTCACTTGGGCTTTGAATCCAGGATAGAGAAGAAAAGAACAAATGGGGAATAAATCGGGAAATACAGGAAAGAAGATGAAGGTGGGTGAGGGTGGGTACCCCCAGAAGCATTCTGAAATGGGTAGGATAGAAGGTAGAACTATATTTCAACAAGTCTGGAAGTAGGCTCACCAGTCTAGTCTGCAGCTCTTTGGAAACAAAGCTGAAAGGAGAAATTCTGTCACAAGCAATGATTCTTCCTTCTGTGTGATAGTACTTTGGGAGTTACCAGCAGGTAGAGATGGAAGGAAACAGAGGCAAGTGAGGGAGAAATGGCATTCCAGGGAAAGGAGTGTGCAAAATGGAAAAGTGTTTACAGCTGAGAGAAAGCCCGAGTTATGTCTGTTCATAATCAACTCCACCAAAATTGAGCCCTAAAAGAAAGCTGCTCTCGAAACTCAAGTGAGTATTATGGGATCACGCCATTACCATCAAGACTGTTTTCATTTTTAGGCACGTGTGTGGTCGCCTCCACGTTGAAGCACAATTCCCAGCCAGGGAAAACACCCCCCCCAACATGATTTTTCCAGGGCATCTGTGCCCTCGTGGAAGCTGCCACAATGTTTTAATTGAGAGAGATTGAATTTCAATGGAAAGGCTAGAAGTCGTGAATTTTCAAGAACTAATAACCTTGTAATACTGTATGCCTGGCCAACCCTATGGGCACAAAGAGGCAGAGGCATCTAAATGTCCCCACAGCAGGCATTCCCATTTGGAATGAACCCAGAACTATCAAAAGTCCATGCTGTTTCTTTCTTACTGACTCCATCATAGGAGCGTGGAGGAAATGGATGCAGAGAGGATCGTGCTTGATGGACAGAATCCAGAGAGATTTGCCAGATGTGGGGGATTTGCTGGAGAAGCAAAGAGGTGGTGATCCAGCATCCACAAAGTCTTTCTTTCTTAGTCAACTTCTCTATGACTTTGATATGCTTCAAGCCCTCATTCTTTCCTTCTACTGATGTGCCCATTCTTTTGGGAATAAAAACTGAGAGAGAATCAGGACAAAAAAAGCACAGAATAGGTTTTGGCTGAGCCCATAGAGACTTCAGGGAGAGTTTCATGGCAGAATGAGAAGTAAATTTCTGAGAAGATATTCTTGTTTGGAGTCAGTGTTGCTGAATTCCTAGATTCTAAAAAAATCAGATTGCTCCAGTTTTTTCTTATATGATGTCTAAGGTCCTTGACATCCTTCAGGTTCTGTGACGAGCCCTTTGTATGACATCCAGCTCTGCCCACAGTGGAAAAATGCACCTGCCTCTAACGCAACATCGTAATTTGTTTCATAGGCTGTTGCTTTTGGCCACACACTCCCACAAAGAGGCAAGTTTCTTTCTGCAACTCCCTCAAGACGATTTTCTGCAGCAAGAGACCCAGAGGGAAAGAAAAATGCATTTCCTTTAGGTTGAGAATCCCTTCACTACTTCTTCTATCATGTTACAACCCTTGTGACTATGAATGAACTTTGCACAGAACAGTCTGAATTCGTGTGACAGCCGAGTTTCTAGGGGATCATTTCTCTTTTTTGGGGGGGTCACACCCGGCAGTGCTCAGGAGTTACTCCTGGCTCCATGCTCAAAAATTGCTCCTGGCAGGCACGGGGGACCATATGGGGCACCGGAATTCGAACTGATGACCTTTTGCATGAAAGGCAAACGTCTTACCTCCATGCTATCTCCCGGACCCCAAGGGGATCATTTCTTAAACATGTCAGGTCCCGAACATATTTAGGAAACTATTTTCTGGAAAGTGCACACTCAAAAGTAGGTGAGACAAGACATAGAGATATAGATCCAGATTCAAAAACTTAAAACACTACAGGATTCTCATCACTGACCATTCCCATCTCCCCAAATCCCAAGACTCAACTTCTAAAGAAGAGCTAGATAAAGCCGTGGTAGCCTCATCATCGGTGCATCTTACTGGGGAGAAGTAGAGAATGTTATTAGGGGAACAGTTTCCACTTTCTTGGAGAGTGGCAACCTATATTCATTATGATTCCTGTAGTTTCCAATCATGTGTCCATATTTTTCCAGAGTTGGGCACTACAACAATTTCAAGGTCTGACAATAATAAGGTCAGTTTTAGGAGATTGATGAAGATGAATGGATGCAAAAGAGCCTCCGGGTAGGAATTATTATTAGTTGAAATGTTATGAGATTAAAGTCATCAGAAATAATTTCCGCTTTTATGAAGAAAAGAAAGCATCTAAGCATGAAGTCAGCACAGACAAATTCATAGACCACAGATTCAGAGATAATCTCTGACTTGCATCCATATATACAGACATGTTTTCTTTTTTTTTGTTTTGTTTTTATTTTGTTTGTTTGTTTTTGGGTCACACCCAGTGATGCTCAGGAGTTTCTCTTGCCTATGTGCTCAGAAACTGCTCCTGGCTTGGGGGACCATATTAGACACTAGGGGATCGAACCGTAGTTCATCCTGGGTCAGCTGCATGCAAGGTAAATCTCCACCGCTTGCACCACCGCTCCAGCCCCTCAGCCATGATTTCTTATCATTCTGAGTCAACAATTTCTGATGTCTAGTATTGCTAGACATTATTGTTTTGATTAGGATATTTAGACTCATCCAAATGGTCTCAGTCATTGCATCCAAAAGAATCCTACCTAATACAAGAGTGTTAGCCTTGAGCTGGTGGTATTAAGATTCTAGTAGGGTCATTGAGAAGAAACAAAAACTGAGAAAAAGCTGACTAAGAGCTGGTTTGACAAAACAGCCTATCCTGAGGGAAAGAAAAACTACATATCTAAGACTGAAACTTTCAGATTTCTGCTCTGTCAATGCAAATGGGCTGAAATGGAGACAGAGATGAGAGGTATTTTAGCCACAAATAACCCTAGAAGTTGAAATTTATAATAGAAACAATTGTTTGTCATGGACAGTCAGGGCTTTGGGCTTTTAATCACTATCTCATTGCATCATTCATTTAAAACCATAACATATTAGAAAAGATCTCCTTTATATAACTATATATGTATATATATATATGAGCTGTCAGTGGGTAGATGATATATATCATATATTATGTATACTATGTAGTTTGTATAGCAGATTATATTTAAGTATCAAGACCTGAAGCAAAAAATTTCAAATTGAGAGTTCCAAGTCTGGGCCCCACTACATATCCAAGTAGGGTTCCTCAAAAGATTCAGCACTAAAGTACCCTGTATCCAAAAAGAGGGGAGCTGGGCTGGAGAGATAGCACAGTTGTAGGGTGTTTGCCTTGCACATGGCCAATACAGGACAGAGACCAGTTTGATTCTCAGCATCCTATATTATCCCCTGAGCCTGCCAGGAGTGATTTCTGAGCAAAAAGCCAGGAGTAACCCCTGAGCACCATCCGGTGTGACCCTCAAAATAAGGGGGGAGCTGAGGCTATTCTCAAAAGCCTATAATCTATTTTTTGTCTTTGATTCAAATAATCTTAATATAGCTGTCAAGCTAATCTCTTAAATAACTTAATTTCTAATTGTATGTGTAAAGAGAAAGTTGTATCCCAAGCATTGCTCTCCATATATTTTGTAATCACCTAACACAATATAAATATCTAGAGGCTAGAGTCCTGGGTCAGTGTATTTGATTGCCTTGTACCTCCAAGGCACAATACTTGGGAGGCATTCATTAAATAGTCATTGAAAGAGCAAATACCACACAACAAGGTGCTAGGTTTGACTTCCCCATTATAAAAATAAGGCATGAGAAAAGAATTTATAGAACTAAATTATTTGTAGCAGTGAATTTTACTCTAAAGAAGTCAATACACCCCTATTACTCTAGGCCTAGAGCCAGGTCTTTAAAATATCTTTGTTATAGCAACGTTTTTCTAACTGTATTTTCTATAATAAGATTTGACCTTAATTTGTTCCTTTAGTACAATTCAAGTCAACCAATTATAGGGTTAGAAGGTAGAGTTCCAGAGACATGCAAGAATTTGAGAATATGTAACCTCTGAATCTTGTTTTACAACATGTGAATACATGTTCCAAGCATGCACAGGAATTTCTACACACAAAAGGACTATGACAAGGGAAAACTCAAACTTGTGTGGTTCACGTGCCTCAACTAGCAGGAGACAGAGAATCACCAAGGTAAAGAAATGGTTCTAATTTGAATCACATAGCATATCTCCCTATTTTGTGAAAAACATAATAAAGCACATAGAGAAGTCAAATTCCATACTGGAGCTTCCTTTAGGAAACTTTGGTTTGATATATGTTTCTCACAACATGACTTTCCACTATAGTTTCTGTGTCATCTTTTGTCTACCCCTTCTCTCTCTTATGTTTCTCTATAAATCACAGATGAATGTGATCAGTCATTATTTGTTCTTCTTCCTCTGGTTTAGTTTGCTAAACATGACTCCCTCTAATTCTATCCCAGTTGTACCAAACATCATGATTTCATCTTATCTTACAGCTGCAAAGTTACACATATATGCATATGTATATTCATTCTTCTGACTTTGGACAATTGGTGTGTTTCACATCCATAATTGACATAGAGCTTTAATCAACATAGTGTACACATACATTTTCAATCAATATTTTTGTGGCCTTACATTTCTTAAAGGAAGATAATGAGCTTATTCTATAGAAAAATATCACCCGGCCAGCCCTGATGTCTTCATACTATCACAGCACTATGGTAGACTTCTGGCTTATTGCCTTGCTGACTGATGTAGACAAAGCTGTATGTAGTCTGAGAACTCAATTATTAAATAAAAAAGAATTATTACTTTTCTTTTTTTATTTTTATTTTTAATTATGAGAACAAAGTTGAATAGGCTATTTGGCAGGGGAGAATTCTGTACCCCAAAAGGGGGGCCTTGGCATGCTATTGCAGCATCTTATGCAGCTTTAGCCTTTTCTGGTTAGACAGAGTAAATGAAAGGAAATCTATCAGCTATTAATTAAGTTCTATTTAATTTAGATTAATTCGTGAAAAATCATTGTTCCTAGATTTTGTTAGGAAGATTTCACCTTCTGAGACTTTATGAATGGGTCCTATTAAACATTAATGGAAGATTCCCATTAAACATCCGCATTAATAGCTTCCATTAAACATGGTTTACTGCAGACTGAGTTGGCATTATGTACTGTTTATTGGAGAAGCAGAGATTGGTTTCCTGGACAGTTGGCAGTAGGTGGTAGCATGGGACACTGTTTTACAGGTGGCCTCAGTATTTCCCATCTGTATATCTATTTTCTCACACATGACTCAGAAATCTAATTTCTGACTATTTCTGTGAGCAAAACCAAATCTACATAAATATATACACTGGTTTTTTACCATAACAATATTCAAGTTGTCAAACAATAGGCAATAACTGGAATGTCTAGCAAGTAATGACTCGATAAACAAAATTTGGCATATCTTATAACACAGAGTACTAGCCAATAGTAAAGGAGACTTAATGTCTGAAAATGCAGCATAAACTTAAAAAATGTTATGTTAAGTGGAAGAGAGAAATGGAAAGAGTGAAAGCAGTGAATTAATGGAGACAAATGGGGATTTATTTGCAGAGTATGAAAATATTCTAAAATTGGGTAATGCTTAAGATAGAGCAACTGATTCATATACTCTAAAGGCAATAATTGTATGGTAAGTGAATATATCATAATAAAGCTATTATGTTTATAAAAAGTTATGTGAGCTAGAGTGATAGTACAGCAGTCAAGCTATTTATTTTGCATGTGGTTAACCCAAATTCAATCCCCAGCACACATATGGTCTTCTGAGCCCCTCCAAAAGTGATCCCTGGGCATAGAGCTGGGAGTCTGAACATAGCTGAGCATGCCCCCAAAACAAAATAGCAAAGAAACAGCAGCAGCACAACAACAACTAAAATAAACTGTGGCATTTGTGTCTACGTCTGTTTCCAAAATTATTTCAGTTTTGTTAAGTATATTTTAAGTAAAATGTTCAAGATTCAATGAGTCTATTTTCTTTCTTATTCTTACCCTACACATAAATTAGGAGGAACAATTAGCTGGTTTTCAGAAATGTATCGGTCTTTAAGATATCTTCATTATTAAGATCATTAAGATTAAAAAATGGGAGTTCAGAAAGTATTCTGAAACAACAAAAATAACACAGAAATTTGAGGAAATAAAAAAATCCAATAAAACTCTGAGAAGTTCTCAAGAATGAGGATAAATCCTAAAAGCACTTCTAAATGAATGAACCAACTTGATGATAGTCAGGCAGAGATGAAGGAGCAGGCCAAAGGCAAAAATCTCCAAATCTAAGATGACTGGTGAAGGCGCATGTATATATAAAATGGCTGTAAACTTTACATTAATTGCACACCATTAATTTCTAACTGTTTTAAATGACATCTCAAGAGGCTAAAAAACACACTGTTGAAGCAATTCAACCACCTGGATTTAATTACTCATTTGATATTTGCAAAGATACCAATATTTTTTTTCAAACCAGAGAGAAAAGTTTGATCACATCTTTTAAGCAGCTAAGAATTTGTCACTCTGGCTACTTTGTAATGTCAACTTACCTTTGGATGAAAATTTATCACTGCAAATTTATCACCATCAGAGGATGGAAATGGTCATGTAGATCATAATTCAATAACCCCATAGGACTGAAGGAATTTTTATATTACTAAGACATGCCAACTTCTTTTCAAGAAAATTTGACAAAGATGCAAATGAAAATAAATAATAAAAATAAAAATATGCTTCAGCAAAACCAAAAGAGAATGCTTCTTGTGTACTAAAAATATACCAATACTGTGAAGTAATAAATTGACTATAATTTGTCTTGCAGTGATTACTTAATGTTATGAATAATTATTTTATTAGTGTAATATAAAATGGCATTAACCTACATTTAGTAAAATCTAGTTTGTGTTGTAACCATTTTCAAAATATTAATGAATTTACAGTTAGTTTTTGGTTGTTGTCTCTTTTTTATTATTTTTTTATTTTTAATTATGAGAGCAAAGATGCAAAGAAAGAGGACAAGGTAAAGTTACAGTGGAAGGAAAATCATCCATAAATAGAATTCTCAGTAGTCCCATTGCTGATATCTTAACTTTGAACTTTCAGTCAAAAAACATTAAGAAAAATTAAACAGAACCCATGTACAATTGCTTTGCCCCTCAAGTCCCCAGATTGTAGTACATAATATTTCTTAGCAGCACATCAAGCAATCTAAAGCAATAAAACTTATGTAACTCCTTAAACATTGAAGGCAAAGTACTTTTTTACATTTCCATGCACATGCATATTAGTTTAAGTTAACCTCAAAAGTTTAAGCGGGTTGTTATTCTTAAGGATTAGTCAAAGGAGCACAGTAAAAACGGTGTTAGAGTGGCAAAAATTGTTTGCATAGGCCCACCAAAATATGAGGGACATGGAAAGGAAAAGCCTTGGCCTAAATACAAGGAGACCCTATCCCTGAAGTTTCCTAGCATAAGACTAACTCTACACTCCAGGCAAACTAGTTTGTCTACTCCAGGTCATTGTCTGTAGTGCCAATACACTTTTATTTTTCACACAGTCTCTGTTGTTGGTATCATGTTTCTGTATTAAAGATCCTGGAATCTGCATGTCCTACATTGCAGTCAGGATGGTGCAGAGCGTCCTCTCGTTTCACCTCACAATTAAAGGGCAATTCAGAGAACCCTGTCCTGTAAGCAGGTCATTGTTGTTGTCTAGTCTTCTTGTGTTAAGGGAAGTCTCTTTTGAGTAGGTCGATGTCAGAGCAATGGTAGGGTCTTCCCTGGTAGAGGATTGCTTCCAGGTGTTGTTATAAAAAACCTTGGATGTTTCGTAGATAGCTTCCCTGGTTCAGGGGTGAATGGAGGATGCCCATTCTTTTGAGGCCTGTGCCAGGTCATTATATTAATGTTCAGGGTGTAAGGTCCCATTACACTACAAGATTTGTGTGTTCCAACCTCTATTAGATAAGAACTTATTTGTATGTATAGTATTTTCCCATTTTAATTTGCCTATGCAAACAAGAAACAATGCCACCTGGCATTATCAGTGCATATGGGGGCCATAAGAACAAATCCAACAATCCCCATGACATAGTTCAATCATAGTCATTAAACTGAGGGACTCTTTCACCAAAATTCCTTATTGAATAGCTCACAAAGAGAAGACAAGATAAAAAGTGGGTAGAATCTTCATGATAAAGAATATTTAGAAAGAGTTATAGTTGTTAAAGAAAATACACATAAAATATTCAAAAGACATATGTGTCCATTTTATGTCTTTTGAAATAGTTGGGAGTTGTTAAATCCAATGCACGACTTTGGTCTGTGATTAGGCTGTGTAGTACAGAAGTTAAAAAGGGTAAATGTGGGGTAGTGATGGTTGGGGGTAAGAGAGTTATGGAGTAACTTTGTAGGGGTATGTGAAAGGGCAGAATCTGTTGGGGCAGGAGGTTGTTCTTGGTACCTAACAAATTAAAGAACTGAGGGTAAAGAGGGTTAATTGAGGGGAAGATAACGAATCCGGAATGGGAGATGAGGGAGTAGAAGGGGCTCCTGTGTGGGGAAGGTGAAATATATCAGAGGGGTTAAATACATTGTTTAGATGAATTGTTTATGGATTAGGCTTGGGAGTCAGAGGCACTGTATAGGAAGTCATGTCTACATATACACTGATTTTAGAGACCTATTTGAATATTATTCTCCAAATCTAGGAAATTCCATTTTTTTCCTAGAAACATTCAAGAATTAAGAATATTTTGGGGGGCCCGGGAGATAGCATGGAAAAGGTCATCGGTTCAAATCCCGGTGCCCCATATGGTCCCCCGTGCCTGCCAGGAGCAATTTCTGAGCATGGAGTCAGGAGTAACCCCTGAGCACTGCAGGGTGTGACCCAAAAACCAAAAAAAAAAAAAAAAGAATATTTTTGGGTGTTGTTAAAAAGTATATATGTCCCGTGGGTACATTTGCACCAGCCCGCTTTTGAAAATGAATACTAGTAAGAAAAGAACTCCTGAATGGGGTCCAGTATGCATAGAGGAGGAATTTCTCTCCCCCATCTTCCCCCCTCCCAGGGCTCGATTTATCAGGCATGGCCCTGAAGACCAATCTGGCATGGGAGGATCTTAGTCCCCTGAACTAAATGGTCAGCCCAGGGGGTCTTTGACTAGCTGTCCTGTCCAGAGTCCCCAACATACCAGCTGAAGAGAAACAGAAGAACTGGCATGTGGAGTCTTCTGGGTGCAGCCCCTGCTTCAATTTACAGTTAGTTTTTATTCTCACTCTGCAGACAAGGAAATTAAGAGCTGAATACAGTCACAAAATTAAAGCACATTTTCAGCTATCTGTAACAGTTGCCAAAAGTTATTCTTCTTTGACTTGATGAAGGTATTTATTTATGAAAGCATTTCTTGCAGTTTTTTGTTGTGCTGTGACTGTACAACTGGCAAATCTTTTGCAATTGAGAAGTTCTTTAAAAGCTCTCTAATTGGGTTTAAATGCAGTTTTCTCTTTTTTATATTCTTTCATAGCATTTATATGTACTTCTGTACACAACCATCCAATTCTTCAATGGAACCATGTAAGAGAGAGCAGGGAAATTTAACAGCTATAGCCTTTATGGGAAAGTTTTTTCGGAAATTTTTTTAGTTTAGAAGAAAGCCGAGTTTTGTCTTAGCAATATCTAACTCTGACCTTTTGGAGAGGGAAAATGTTATGTGTCCAAAAGAGATTATCTTTTTTAAGGTCGATAAACTGATCATTTCCCTATTTCTGACTAAATATTCAATGAATAAAATAAATCTCAAAAATAAGTGATTTTTACCATTAATGATATTTAATCATAATCACTGAATCTCTACAAACTAAAAAAAAAGGACCTAATCAGATAGACAATTTTGTATCTAAAAGGGTGTCTATATGAGAATAGATTAACTCATTCATCTATTATTTTTCAATTACCCAATTATTTAGCTCCTTAAACCATACTACCTAACAAAATGAGCAGCAAATAGTTTGATGTAAGTGACGTCAGTGAAAGAGATGGACAAATCAAATTTTAAATAAATAAATTTTATCAGATACTTCCTAAGCTGTTTTGTTTCAAAAACCAAAATAACTAATATAGTATGCATATAAATAATTGTCTACTTGTGTAAAAGTAGTTTGTGTGTGTGTGTATTTTTTACTGGTGTTCAGCTTCTTTCTTCCATGCGGTACCATATTTACCACCAAAGTTCCAGTCCTATACCATCATCAATAGGATCCCTCTTCCTATTCTTTTCATTTCCACTTTCCTTTACATCTGTAATCATCATACTTTTCACCAAGAGTAATAATCTGATTTTTCTTGGTAGTTAAGTTAGTTAGTGTCTCCTAATCTACAGATGATCAAAACATTCTAATAATTCTTTTTAACTTTCTTAGAATATATGTACCTCATATTTTATTTTATTTTGTCTTCAAAGACATAATTTCTTTTCTTTTACTAACATACTGTTGCTTTGTTAAATATGGATATTTTTTACAGTCTTTAGATTAAATCTATGTTTGGACTATAGTCAAAAATACCAAATCATCATTGGATTTGTTACAAATATTCTTCTGCATTAGTGTTCTCATACTCCCAGAAATAGTGTTGTTGGATAATATAGAATTTTCTATATATTTTTAATAATTTTATACCATTTTCTTTAAAGGCTATACCAATTTACATTTTCATCAATAGTCTAGCAGTTACTTTTTCTCTACATCCACAGTAACAATTTTTCCATGTTCTTTTTAAGCTAGGCCATTCTATAATAGGCATATGTGATTTTTAGTAGGTTTTTCATTTGTATTTGGGAGGTGGATCACATCCAGCAATTATCAGGAGTTATTCCTGGTTCTTCAATCAGGAATTGTTCCTGAGAATGCTCAGGAAATCATATGGGAAGCCAGGAATTGAACCTAGATCAGTCATATGCAAGGCAAATGCTCTACTTACTACTTTTTCTCCAGTCCTTGATTTATATTTTTTGTGTCTATAACTAACTGTATGTAAAAAAGTATTCATTTTGGTTCAGGAGTGAAGTAAATCAGCTCTTAGGATGGACTTGGATGGAGATGAAGGCCTTGGTCTGCCATCCCAGGCCATGTGGCTTCATCCCCCACTAACTGTCTGGTCTGGAGGTTCATGAGAGCGGCAGGTAGAAATCTTACTCACAGGCAGGCTTCCAAAGAGATAACATCTTTATTCAGCCCTAGCCATCAGATGTAACTGCTACCACTTAAGCATGCTATTCTTTTTTTGTGTGTGTGGTTTTTGGGTCACACCCGGCACTGCTCAGGGCTTACTCCTGGCTCCATGCTCAGAAATTGCACCTCGCAGGCACGGGGGACCATATGGGGCACCGGGATTGAACCGATGACCTTTTGCATGAAAGGCAAACGTCCTACCTCCATGCTATCTCCCAGGCCCCAAGCATGCTATTCTTAACTAGCCCTACATCTTCTTTCATCCATGTCACCTCTGACCTACATGCTGGCCAGGATCCAAAAGATCAAAAGGGGCAAAAGGCAAAAGAACCAAAAGCCAAAAATCACAGATCTATATACCCTTCCAAGACCCCTCCCAGGAAATTGACAGGGTCTTGCAGGTAAAGCAGATGCAATATCCGGTACCCAGGCCCCGCCCATTTCTGGGCAGGTCTCAGGTAGTTACCTGTACTCAGGGGTGGAGCTACACAGGAGTATTTGGGGTTTCTTGTATTTTTGTTGTTGCTGTCATTTAAATATTGTATATTAATTTTTATCAGAGTACTTTGTGCAAATATTTTCTAGTTGCAAGGCTGTCTTTTTGATATTGGGGTCGTATCATTTCTAAACTCTTTGTTGCTTGATATCACTTTGGGGGATTTATTATTTTTGTGCCCCTTGTCAATTTTAAAATATTTATTAAGCCACAAAGGAACGCAAAGAGCCAAGGCAGCTTTTTGATGAAAGGGGAAAAAATGGAGACATGATCTTTCCTAAGTGCAAACTACATTACAAAGGAATAATAATTAAAACAGTGTGGTACTGAAACAAGGCTAGAAATACAGACCAGTGAAATAAAATAGAGAACCCTGAAATATGCCCACATCTAACCTATGATGAAGGTATTTATGCATAAAATGGGAAAAACTAAATCTTCTCAAAAAAAAAAGATGTTGAAAAACTGGACAGTCATAGGCAAGAAGATGAAACTTGTGCACTACTATATCTCACTAAGCAGAAAATTAAGTCTAAAGTAAAGACTTAGACATGAGAAATAGTTTGTGTTAATAGATTTATTTCATATATAAGTTACTTTGAAGTAGATGGAACCCCGAATATTTAACTATATACAGCTTTAATAACACATGGAAAACTTTTGCATGAGAATTCCAATAGTGAAGCCTAGCAATGAGTTGCTGCTTGTTTTGTTGCGGTACATGGATTACCTGCACCAACCCACTGGCTCCCAGTATCACCTGGTGATACTTAAAGACTAAATTATGTTTAAAGTTGATTTGGGGTTTATGCATTAAGATATGTGTCTTAACACATGTAAAAACTTCCTGGCCGCTTTTAATCATTTTATTCTAACCCAGTGAACTCAATCCTGTGAACATCTCTCTACAAGAGACAAAACTGAGGCAAAAAAATCTAAGCTAAGGTCCCACATCATTGATAAATTTGCTTTGTCCAACTAATGTGATAAGACCTGCTACTATAAAATTTCACACTGATTTTCCTAAAAACAATCAATTAGTATTTTTTTTTTTTGGTTTTTGGGCCACTCCCAGCGGTGCTCAGGTGTTACTCCTGGCTATCTGCTCAGAAATCGCTCCTGGCAGGCAAGGGGGATCCTATGGGACACCTGGATTTGAACCAGCCACCTTAGGTTCTGGATCGGCTGCTTGCAAGGCAAACACCACTGTACTATCTCTCCCGGCCAATTAGTATTTTCAAAAGGAGGCACCATCTTGCTCTGCTCTTTGGATATCTGTTTCCGATGTCCTTGAGCAAGATTCTGGGAAAGGTATGGATCAAGTCTCACATCACAAGATCAGAATATGAAAGCAATCAAGTGTCTCTCTAGAACATTGCCTTAATTAGAGCAAACTTTGGGTGAAATCACCATCTGTCATCTCACATGACGTTTTTATTGTCTGCTTCACATTTCAAATGAAACCTTTTTATGGCATTTGATGTTAGATAAACACTTAACATGAAATCTTCATGGTTATAATTTGCAATGTGTTCTGACTATTAAACAAATATTTAAGAAACATTTAGGCTGTTTTTCCATTTTTAAGTATTTAATCTGTAATAAACATATAGTATGTTAAAAATACATTTCATGTACAGTGCATGTTAAGTTAAAAATATATTTTTGAACTACCTTATTTAAGCCTGTCAGATTTTCCATTACAACTCCGTAATTTAAGAGGTTTTATACAAGCCATAAAAAAATCTCTTCATGCTAATATTTTGGGTAAAATATCTCTCCTTACCTTTCTTTAAAAGGTTAATGGTGATTTGTTCTGGAGTATTAATACATTTCAGAAATATAGACTGTAAAATTGGGCACACTTTTAATAAAATGGCTTTCTCATAGGATTTTGGTGTTTTTCTCTTTATCCTTCCATGTAATTCTTATATAAAGATCATATTATTAAAAAGTATAGATTCACTTAAAAAATTTGGAGACAAAATTAAACATCATTGAAGAAATATTTTATGTATATTTCCAAACTGTAATGGAATTTAATATTAATGATATGTAATAAGGTCATTTTCCTCTTCGTAAAAAAATTTTCATACATATGGTATCATGTAGCTCAGCTTGTTTAACAAATCACACTGTTTCCAGGTAAAATTTACTTCTTCCTCTTACCATTTCTTCAGGACACTAAGAGTGCTAACTGCCCTCAAATTACATAGAGGCAAGCAAAGTTTTGAGAGAAGGTAAGTAATCTGTTTAACCTCACACAACTAGTCAGTTATTAATGAGGCTAGGATTTGAACTCAATTTTTTTGTTATTTAACTCATACCACTTTGGTGCACAGGTTACAAGTCAATAAATACATCTTCTTTTTTCTAATTATTTTTTCAGTGAGTTAAAATTCCCTGATCCTGACCTTATTTGGATCCTAACATATATAATATTTGGAGCAAGCTGACCATGGTAAGTTAGTAACATGGCAGTCACCCAATGAGCACCATATCTATGGGTCAGGTGGAACCAGCTCAGAGCATTATGTCAACTGTAGCAACCTCCAGCCAATTTGAGCACAGAGCCCTCACACTAAGTTCTGGCATAAGTCATTAGGATTCATTAAAGAGGCATTTTTCCCATAAATGCTTTATTCCTTTATTTTTATTACTGGAGTTGTTCTGAACTGTCAAGCAGATGAGGGGGCAGCTTTGTTTATACCACCTCAAAGTTGGACTTAGAAAAATCCCCGATGTTCCCTGTCAATTGCTTTTCTCTCAAATTTCATATTTCTTCCAAGTGTACCAAAAATATCCTCAGATCTCCAGAGGAATTATATTTATTATCATTGATTTTTTTTCATTAGTCTAGAGCAAATATTGTGGTAACTCAAGAAGAAAGATGCTCCAAAATCAACCTCAGATTTGAAATTGCAAGAATCAGAGATGAAAATGAAATAGGAAGAAGCTAAACTTTGAGTACTCTAATAAGAGCTATATAGAAGAATCACATATTAAACGATCTCAGCAGACAGCCCAACATCGCATAGACAGGACCTTAAAGCAGACCAAGAACCTAAAAGGAATGAATTGCATCAAGCGCCAAGAAAAAACAAAATCCAACAGAGACATTGGCAATAGGGTGGAATGTTAGAATGTGGATTTTTTTTAACTCGGATGTATTGTCAAATAGTAAAAGTGTTGTGACTTCATTCATTTGCTCAACAAATATTGACTGAGAGCCTTAATTATGCCAAGCATTGCTAGAGAGATTATGAATAAACCAGTGAGTTCAAAACAAAAACCTCTGCACTCAGAGAAATGGCCAATAGTAGACAATACAAATGAAATAAGGTACTTAGTGTATAGCAATGCTATTTTTTAAAGGCAGGTCATATTAATTGAAAGACAGGTAATATACAAGGAATAGATTGAAATTTTAATGGTCACCAAAATAAGTGCTAATGAAAACAAGATATCACATGAAGGAGATGCAAATAACTGAAATAGAAAGTATTCACAGTATGAAAGCCAAAAGAAAATTCAGATGTCATAAAAAATGATATGTTTGGTTAATTAAAGGACTGCAGTCAGCTTACACTTATACTACCAAAACTTGTTACCATAGGTTGATGCCTTAAACAATAGAAATCAATTTTCTCACATTTCCAGGGATATTAATTCACACTACTTTAGTACATAAGTTACAAAGACAGTAAGTGCAGCTGTTTTGTTACCCTCTAATTGTTTCTTTTTCAGTGTGGTAAAAAACATTGAGCTATTCAAATGATAATGCTAGGTAGGAATGTTTCTTTTCTATCTCATTTCCAGTTTTAGAATCAAAATTATAACAAGAAACAAACAAAAGTTTTTCTCTCTCCATGTTCAAATCTTCTAGCTGAAGGTTTATAGTAAGAAGCATTCTTCCCATCATCACATGGGAACAAGCTTCTCTCTTCACAAGTGATCCTAAAAATTCACCCATCCTTCTCACTCACTTATATTGCAACTTCTTTGAAATCTGTGACTTATTTTTCTTATCTTTGTGTCTGCAGACAAAAGTCCAGATTCTGAAGATTAAAAGTCCAAGAACTAAGCTGGCAAGTTTAGTTTCTATTGTGTTTGCTTTATGAATTTCAGATTCCTTTGTAGATTTACTTTTTTTAAGGAGGCAATAAACTCTGTGGGTTTTGTTATTCTTTTTTTTTAATATTTTTTATTTAAACACCTTGGTTACAAACATGATTGTGGTTGGGTTTCAGTCATATCAGATGGCAGCCCCAATCATCAGTGCAACATTCCCATCATTAATGACTCAAATATCCCTCCTCCCATCCCCACGCCTACCTGTACTCTAGACAGGCTTTCCACTTCCCTCATATATTCTCGTTGTTAGGATAGTTCTAAATGTGGTTATTTCTCTAACTAAACTCATGAGATTCATGAGGTCAGCTGTAAAGTCCAGCCCTCCTCTCTTTTGTCTCTAAAAATTATTTAGAAATGTCTTTCATTTTTCTTAAAACCCATAGATGAGTGAGACCATTCTCCATCTTTATCTTTCTCTCTGACTTATTGAAATATTCATTCAGCATAATAGATTCTGTGTGCATCCATGTATAGAAAAAATTTCATGACTTCATCTCTCCTGATGGCTGCATAATATTCTATTGTGTATATGTACCACATTTCTTTAGCCATTCATCTGTTGAAGGACATTTTGGTTGTTTCCAGAGTCTTGCTATGGTAAATAGTGCTGCAATAAATAGAAGTGTCAGGAAAGGGTTTTTGTATTGTATTTTTGTGTTCCCCACTAATTGGGAGAAACTATTCACCCAATACCCACCATATAAGGGGCTAATATCCAAAATATACAGGGCACTGACAGAACTCTACAAGGAAAAAAACATCTAATCACATCAAAAAGTGGGGAGAATAAATGGACAGACACTTTGACAAAGAAGTACAAATGGCCAAAAGGCACATGAAAAATGCTCCACATAACTAATCATCAGGGAGATGCAAATCAAAATAATTATGAGGTACCACCTCACACCACAGAGACTGGCACACATCACAAAGAGTGAGAACAAACAGTGTTGGTGGGGATGCAGTGAGACAGGAACTCTTAACCACTGCTGGTGGGAATGCTGACTAGTTCACCCTTTCTGGAGAACAATATGGAGATTCCTCCAAAAATTGGAAATTGAGCTCCCATATGATCCAGCTATACCACCCCTAGGAATATACCCTAGGGTTTTGTTATTCTAATGATATTAATCATTCCCTCATTGTGTCTTTATTTAAATCCAATTACTTCTCAAAGATTATCTTCCCAAATCTTCCACAAATAAAGTCATAATATAGGTAAAATTTTTCAGAAGCATTATGCAATATGCAAGAAGTATAGGGACCAGAGGAATCGGAAAAAGTCAGTCATTAAAATGACCCTCATTGGCCAGGAGAATCATTAAGAATAGGAAGCTTACCACAAATAGTGGATGAGTGCAGGTAAGGCAGAGAAGGGATCACTATGGCAATGATAGTTGGAGATTTATCACTCTGGACAAGAACTGGGTATTGAAAGGAGATAAATTGATATGTAGGATTCTCCTTCAATAATAATATTGCAAACTCCAGAGTTTAAAAGAAAAACAAATGAAAACAGAAACAGAAGAAAAATGTCTGCTACAGAGACAATACTATTTCTCTGAACTCCATCTTTAAATCATACCTTGAATTTTTGTTTTGTTTTGTTTTGTTTTGGGGTCACACCCGGCAGTGCTCAGGGGTTACTCCTGGCTCCATGCTCAGAAATTGCTCCTGGCAGGCACGGTGGACCATATGGGGCACCGGGATTCGAACCGATGACCTTTTGCATGAAAGGCAAGCGCCTTACCTCCATACTATCTCCCGGGCCCCATACCTTGAATTTTTAATCAGCTTAATTTATACTTGAAATGCCTGGGACTAAATATTTGATAATTTTTCATTTTAATGAGAAGTTTCTGATTAATTTCATCTCACGATACCCAAGCAACTTAATAAATTAAAAGGAAAGGAGATCAATTTAAAAAATAAAAATCGTGATCCAGAGAGATAGCATGGAGGTAGGGAGTTTGCCTTGCATGCAGAAGAATGGTGGTTCGAATCCCAGCATCCCATATGGTCCCCTGAGCCTGCCAGGAGCGATTTCTGAGTGTAGAGCCATGAGTAGTAACCCCCAAGCACTGTTGGGTGTCACCCAAAAACCAAAATAAATACTGCCACATTGACAGTAGATTATGTTTGGTGCATGCTTCACATCTGGTCAACCGGGTTCAATTCCATATGAATGGTCATTTAAGTCAGGAATGATGCTGGGCACAGAGCCAGGAGTAAGGTAGTTTGTTATATCCATTTAACCCAAATAGGGAGCTACTATGGGTGAAAGGACTAGAATGGAGCTTGAGGCAGAAAGAATGAGGAGATATAAGAGAAATGGGTTAAAAAAACTTTGGATATGGTTTCCAATGGGAGAAACATCTGAGACAGAATGAACAGTTCTCTGGTTAGTTGAAATGCTTCACTGTGTTTTAATGCACTAAGTCTGTGTCCAGTTTTAAGGTTTTTTATGTTTGTTTGGGGGCCACACCTGCGGCACTTAGTGGATAACTCCAGGCTCTGCTCTCAGAAATTGCTCCTGGCAGGTCCAGTGGACCATATGGAATGCCAGGGATTTAAACCGATCTGTCCTGTGTCGGCTGTGTGCAAGGCAAATGCCCTATCACTGTGCTATCATTCTGATTAATATGTTCAATTTTCTGATATCTAGCCTTGGAGCTATCAGAGCAGATGGACAGAGACCCAGGATGGAAGAGTGAACAGAGAAATGAATGAGACATTGGGGTTCTGTCTTGGTTGGGTGAATGTGAAAGATACATAGTAGGACAGTTGACAGGTCAGTACTGCAAGATTAAGCAAAGTCCCATTTGTTCAGCCATCACGTTTTAGAAGTAGAAAGACATACTTAATCTAGTGACCACAATGCAACCTTAAGTCTTCACAGTTTTACTTTTTGGACTTTATGGATGTGTGCCTATATCTTCTGTACTGTGCAATAAAATAGTTAAAAAATAAGGGGGTTTCCATGAAATGCTCTTCAAGATTCTGGGTCCTAGAAGCTAAGAAAAATGACTTTGGGAGCATAATCTAGACAATCTTCTCGGATTATTTATCTTAAACTAAAAGCAGGAAATGATTCATTTGATTTCTGCCAATCCTGGAGTGTTGCCACTTTGGGCTCAGGAAGAGCCAGCTTCCCTTGGCAGTCCTCACTTGTAGGATGATGAATGAAGTTCTATGTTTGGTGCTAGCTAAAATTTTATAGGGTCTAAAAAAGCAATTTATGCATGCTTCAGGAGGTGGCTATATATATTTTCTTTTTTAGATAGCTCTTAGTCACAGCAGGGCACTCCATATACATCTTTCACATAGAGAGGTCATTTTGCAAGAGGAATAATACTTTAATCTATGTGTTGATAAGCATGTTCTTGGCTTCCACACTCTTCAGCAAAGTGGTATTTTCTACATTCTAAAATTTTCCAATTATTTCCACAACTCAAGAACCCAATACCTTACATGGGATATTGTGAAAAATAGAAATAGTACAGCAAAATATCTTCTTTGTTCTCAAGGCCAATGCTGTTGTTCACAAAGGTAAAAGGCCAGTTATCTTCTGTTGGAAATCCTAGTCATGGGTTGACTTGCCTGGCAGATTAGTCAGTCAACTAATTTGGTAAGGATCAAAGCAAACTCAAAGAACAGTGGTATTGGGCCAAACCAACCACTTACTTTAAGCAATGAGTTTTTAATATGCTTACAACATTCCTACACTCATTCCAACTGCCTTATATTGAATCAGAAACTTAATTTTCTTTTTCTACCCCATTCATTCTTGTTCAAGCTTTACAATACTTTTTCTAGTTTAACTTCCTGGCTTTGGTGATCAAAATTGCCTTATCTTTTCTTTTTTTCATATCATGTATCTTAAGATGAAAAACTGGCCAAACATTGGCTGAGGAGCATAAGGCAAGTTCCCTTCATTCCCATGTAGCAATTCAATGATATTAGTAACTTAATGATTGTTCAGTGTTTAGAGGGATTATGTCATATGGAGAAGAGTTTGTAACCTTATTTATGGTTATTTTTAGTAAAACCAAAGTCTAAATTATTTGCCTTAAACACTGCCAGGATTGATCTCTGAGCATTCCTGATTGTGCTTCCCTCTACATCAGGGTTGGATCGCAATGGCTCCAAGATGTAAAATATAATACTATTTCTATCTTATCTCAGAAGTAAAACCATGGATATGAGGAGGAAGTAGAGCCCTGGTGTGTGGTAGGGTCTTCAGCTCTGTCTATCGAACTTGAAAGTGTGATTTTAGAGGAAAAGGTCCTATTTCAAAATCTCGAATTTGACTTAGAACTGATTGCAGAGACATCGGAATATTCAGACTTTTTTGCTCTTCCACCCCATTTTTTTGCTTCCACCCCATTTTCACATTCTCAACATTACCAGCAAAAGACTTTCTATTTCTAAAATATTATTCTTTTCCCTTCTGCACATTAGAAAAAATAGATTAAATAATATAATGTTCCTTGAATTTCACTCCATCATAGATCAGATTTTCCGAAAGTCATCCCTTTGATTTCATTAAACAATTGATGGATCCTGGCTTGCTTATTGAACTCCATGCACTGAGCTCCCTTCCCATTTCTCGTCAGACTCCTGACCCACTGTCTAAGGAGCTGGAGTCTGAATGCTGTGCTGCTTCAAGCTCCAAACCTGAAGAAGAAAACCTAAAGAGCTCAGAGGAGAGGACCTGCAGCCAAGTTCTCCTTCCCACATGCCCTGGCCCTGATCTGCCCAGTGGACTCCTTTGTGAGATCACAAAACTGCCTGCTGTCAGCACCGTCTGAGTTATTATTCCCTTTGTGCTCATTTGCGGGAGTGGAGGACATTCCTGGGCACAGGGGACCTCACTTCCAATAAAGCTTGTCTTCTCTCAACTTGAATTAAAGAGAAAAGAAGGGAACATGTGTGTGAGCTGAGCTGATCATGGCAGAGAGGCGAGTCTAGGGGGATTGAATCATGCCTACTGAACTCAGGCATGGAACAGATGCCAATGCTTTCCCTGAGGAAAGCCCCTCTGTCTTTATGAAGTCACCTCTTTCCCCTCACTAAGGTAGCAAGCAGACTAACTCAACACATAGAGATGACGTGTGTGTATTGGGGCAAAAGGCAAGCCGGCATTATAAACCATAATTGTGGAAGGTGGAGAAATGCCAATTGATACAGGCTCTGTAGCAACACCTCCTGCTGCTGGCACCTGTTCGGACTCCCTGCACCCCCTAACTCCAGATCCCCACTGTAGATGGAGCATATAAGTCAGTGTTTCTAATCAGCCTTGGCAGTGGGAGGCTCTGACATGAAGTCACGTTCGACCACCTTCCCAGTTATGCCTGGTGGGAGAGTTGCTTCATGAAAGGAATGTGAATGATAAATTAGCTCTATTGAGTAAGCACTGGGAAATGGGTAGAGCCTACAAAAGTTTTTAACTTCACTGTCCTATCCTATTCCAACTCCAATGATTCCTTTGTGTTATTTGGAAGACAAGCACTAAAAAGACCTATAACTTGGGGCCCGGGAGATAGCATGGAGGTAAGGCGTTTGCCTTTCATGCAGAAGGTCATCGGTTCGAATCCCGGTGCCCCATATGGTCCCCGTGCCTGCCAGGAGCAATTTCTGAGCATGGAGCCAGGAGTAACCCCTGAGCACTGCCGGTTGTGACCCAAAAAAACCAAAAAAAAAAAAAGACCTATAACTTGATTAAATTATAAAGACATATGGCTTGTCTAGGTTCAAATCCAGGCAGCTCTTATTCTCAGAGCTGGTAACTTCTAGTAGAGCATGTTTATAACCTGGTTTTGTTAAAATGAAAATTTCCAAAAAACGATCACCTTCTTTCCCTTAAATAGAGAAAAAAATAATAATATGGGGTCAGAGAGATAGTTCAAATGTCTGGAGCACATGCTTTACATGGAGGAATTTCAGGTTCCATTCTTAACACCACATGCTTCGTTCCCCAAGCCGAGAGCCAGGTGCATATCTAGAACACTGCTAGAGTGAGTTCTAAAATAGAACAAAACAAACAACAAAACATTTGAGCATTTTCATTGCAAAAGATTCATCTTCAAGTGATGAATCAAATTCTCATTTGATTGCTCATTAAAGGAGATTGAAGAATGTTTTGCTGTACTCTGAGGACCAGGATGCTGGATGAAAACAAGAAGAAACATCTTGCTAGAATTCTAAGGTTGGTTTGGAATTAATCTTCAATGCAAGACAATATGCAAGACTTCAATTAAGTTAATATTATGAAACTGAAATGCACTGTAGCGTAACACAAAGGTTAATGTGCCTCCCAAATGGTTCCATGATCCAGGCGAGGTTGGCTCTGAGATTCTACAGCATAGGTAGAAACGAAATCACTGCTCTTGAGTTCATGTAGAGCCACAAAAGCAACTTGGCTCAGCTCCATCATTGGTCTGTACAAGGTTATGGTAGCTTCCAGCAAAGGGCCTAGAGACTCGAGAGACCCAGGGGGATAAGGTCTGCAGAGGGATTAGCTGCAACAACTCAACTTCTCCTTTAGCTCCTTTCCCCCCCTTCCTCCACTTCCTCACATCTTCCAGGAGTTACCTGCAGACAAATGACAGGTTAGTAGTCTTTTTCTGGAGATGCTGAGCTCAGACGCATGTGTGCAGTGTAGCTGCTGTTCTTTTTTAGAAAAAAACTTAAGCAACAATATGTGTTGAGTTTTCACAATGAAAATGATAGGCAAGTGGGTTATTCAGTGTTCTTCTCCCTCCAAATACAGATCATTATTTTTATTATTAATATCTTTATTTAAACACCTTGATTACAAATATAATTGTAGTTGGGTTTCAGTCATGCAAAGAACACCCACCTTCACCGGTGCAACATTCCCACCACCATTGTCCAAAATCTCCCTCCTCCCCATCCCACCCCCACCTGTACTCAAGACAGGTTTCCACTTTCCTCATTCATTCACATTGTTAAGATCATCAGTTTTCTTTGAAAGGGAAATAATTGGAGAATTAGGGTCAGGGCATTCATTGATTATATTGGGTAGCTGGGAGAATGGTAAAGCTATATATCCAAAACACATACTTAACAATATTGAAAACATGACATCTAGATAAAACCTCCAAAATCTAATGCCTTTCAAGGTGGCAGGCAAGGAGTTGGGGTAGTTTAGTTGAGGGGTGGGGGATTATGGAGTATGAGAGCACTGGTGATGGGATTTGACACTGATGGTAGGATTGGTGTTAAAATATATGCTTAAAACTCGACTATCAATAACTGTAAATGATGGTTCTTTAAATAAAATATAAAAATAAAGGATTTTTTTTGCCTTATATTCCATGTATTCTGGTTTAATCTCTGGAACTTCAAGAATCCCTGAGCACTCTCACTCTTGAGCACAGAAGCAGGAATAGGTCTTGATCTTTACAAGGTATGGCCCAACTCCTCCCAATAATAAAATAAATTAGTAAATTTCATCTTATCCTATCCCTGAGATGTGTGCCCAAATAATGTCCTAATTTTGAATGAAAATACAGATGTTTCATAAGAACAGTCATGATTAACTGGATTGTGTCAGAGAGAGCAATGGCACAGCAGGTAGGGCATTTGCTGACCCAGAAGCAATTTCTGAGTTCAGAGGCAGGAATAACCCCTGAGCTGCCTGGTGTGGCACCAAAACAAAAGCAAAAACAAAAAGCAGTAACAACAACAACAAAAAGAAACAAAATATATCTTGTTACAACCATAAATCACACATGAGAAAATATTAGGGTTTGGGGCTTTACTATTTATTTTATTTATACTGTTCTCATAAATGAATTTAGTTTTTTATTTAATGTATACTTTTTTAATAAAATGTTCATATATATGTAATGGTAATCTGTTTTCTCATTGACCAAGATTTGGATATTCCCATGAACTTATATTAGAGAACAATATAGTTGGTTCACTATAAGAGTTTACCCAAATTTTGGGGCCAGTGAGGTGGCGCTAGAGGTAAGGTGTCTGCCTTGCAAGCGCTAGCCAAGGAAGGACCGCGGCTCGATCCCCCAGCATCCCATATGATCCCCCCAAGCCAGGGGCAATTTCTGAGTGCTTAGCAAGGAGTAACCCCTGAGCATCAAATGGATGTAGCCCGAAAAAAAATAAAAAGAAAAAAGAAACACTAAAAGTTTACCCAAATTTCATGCTAAAAGTAGTGCAAAAAAAATATTCCTCCTAAGAAAGAATCAAATATATGTAAAGTAAAAAAGGATTAGAGAATATAATAAACAGAAGATGCCATAGAAAAAAATGCATCAAAATGGTTCATTGATCTAGATGAAATCTTTTCATCTAGATATCTAAGATATCTTAGATATCTAAGAATATTTCTACCTTCAGAAATATTCTTAGGAAAATGTGAGGAAAAATAGAACAAGAAAAAGAAAATTAAATTCTGAGATTTTACACTAAGTTTGAACAGCTATTAAAGTTTTCGATAAGGAAACAAATTAAGAAAAAAGAGTTAGGGGCCGGGCGGTGACACTGGAGGTAAGGTGCCAGCCTTGCCTGCGCTAGCCTAGGACGAACGGCGGTTCGATCCCCCGGTTTCCCATATGGTCCCCCAAGCCGGAGCGACTTCTGAGCGCATAGCCAGGAGTAACCCCTGAGCGTCACCAGGTGTGGCCCAAAAAC
>PVKC010001037.1:0-32528 GCA_004027635.1 Crocidura indochinensis
TTATGCATTGCATTGCATTGCATCGCATTGTATGCATGCCCTCGCTCCTACTCTGGCCAGCTCGGACCCAGCTCTCTCTGTTTCTCTCTCTCTCTCTCTCTCTCTCTCTCTCTCTATATATATATATATATATATATATATATATATATTTCTCTCTCTCCTCTCTCATTTCTCTCTCTTTCTGCCACTGGTCCCCAGCTCCCTATTTCTCTCTTATTTCTTCTCTTTTCTCTCTCCTCTCTCTTCTCTCTCCTCTCTTCTTCTTCTTTTTCTTCTTCTTCTTCTTCTTCTTCTTCTTCTTCTTCTTCTTCTTCTTCTTCTTCTTCTTCTTCTTCCTTCTTCTCTGTCTCTGTGTCTCTGTCTCTCTCTCTCTCTCTGTCTCTGTCTCTCTCTCTCTCTCTCTCTCTGTCTGTCTCTCTCTCTCTGTCTCTCTCTCTCTCTCTCCTCTCTTCCTCCCCTACAATCTGAGCGCATGGGGGCGACTCTTGCCTTCTTCCCTCCCAGCTACTGTTCCTAGCTTCCACCTCTTGTGCTAATTAGTTCTTAAAAAATAAATATCTTTATTTAAGCATCATGATTAGAAACATATTTGCAGTTGGGTTTTAGTTGTATGTACCCAGTGCAACATTTTAATGAATGAATGAATGTTGAGTTCCTTTTTCCCTTTCTGGCTTCAGGCTTTTGGGTTCTTTTGATGGGAGTCAAATAGCAAATTAGTTCCACCCCAAAAAGGCACCCTTTGGAGAAGGCTTGGGCTGGATCTGGATGGAGATGGCTTGCCCTGGTGTAGGCGCAAAGGATTCCTTCTAGCAAAGCCTTCCTGTGTTTGCAGCCCTGGGAGCTGTTTGGGGGTTAGCCTATTGAAAATATAAAGCAGAACTGAACTGAAGTGCAGCTCCAAGCCCCCCACATAGATAGACAAGGCCTTTGAATATCTCACTCCATCACACGGGTCACATCATTCATTCTTCTCACTGCAAAAAAGCCCTTTGAAAAGCGCCTTTAACATTTATCCTGAATGATGGACTCTCTTGTCAGAGTCAGGCTCTGCTGACCACAGCAACGAAGTGTGCATTCTGTCCACCCCCTCTGTTGTTTTTTCTGTTCCTCTCTACAAAAAAAAAAAAAAAAAATCCAGTTGTTAGCTACAATTTCTCACACACTCACTCTTCCAAATCTTTTTCCCATGGTGTCTCTTTTATTGCACCCCCCTTCCCACAGTCATAAAATCCAGGATGTAAAATTGCCACTCTGTGACATTTGAAGCAATGCTTTACATACTAGGAAACTTTCCCCCTATAATTGTTTTCCTTGTAAAGCTCTTCCCCAAAGTGCCACACATTCCTTAAAATCAGAGAGTTGTCTTAAGCAGTTCCTCTTCCAAGACTTCCCACTGAACTAAAGAGAACTAATAAATATGTTGATGTGATTTGAGGCAACTATTGCTTGAGTGTGAAACTTGATTGTTTTTTAATGATTAAAAAAGGAAGAAAGAAAGTAAAGCAATTGCCTTCCAGATATATACACTAAAACAATGGTTCATCATTATGGTGGCAATGATTTGAATGGCAGCCTTGACACCCCCAGGCTACCAAAGGAACTGATCGATTCTCCTCCAACTGCTGCTTCTATAGATACAAAAGAATCATCCACCAGACTTTGAGCATTTGGGACATTGTGTATCACAGAGCAGCTGGTTGTCTAAATAAGGCTGTCAGCTGTCCCTGAGACCAACCGACCCCCCAAAAGCTGAAGAGTGATTGGGAAGGACTCTCCCCCATCTTGAAAGAGAGAGATGAGAGAGGGAGAGAGTGGGAGAAGAGGAGAGAGAAAACGTGGACAGAGAGGAGAGAGAGAGAGAGGAGAGAGAAAGAGAGAGCCATCTAGTAGGGCTCTAGTAGAATTTATTCTTTGAGCTCCTGAGGCTGCAAGCTTAAGTAGCTTTGTGTAGAAAATGGACCAGGCTTAAATAAGGTGAGTAAGTTCTGTCTGGGTGACCACCTCTACTTCTGGGGATCTGACCGGACTATGTTTTGATTTGGTAGAGGAGGAAACTTATTACAGGGGCTAGAAGTCAATGGAAACGTCTGGGTTTGGATTATTTTATCTTTGAGATAACCTTGGCTGCCTTCTTTTACTAACCACTTTATATCTGTGTTTCTCTTTTAGAATTTCCAAGAGTTTTTATTTGGAGTTTTGAGCTCATCTTACCCTTAGGTTTCTGAAGCGGACAGTGAGGGAGTGATGTGTATTAAAAAAAAAAAAAAAAGATAATATGAATTGGAAAAGGAGAATGAGTACTCTGTCCAGGGTGTGACATCCACTTCTCTCTTTCTATTAGTGTCTTGTTTATATTTATTTTTTTCTTTTTTCCTGATTTATCTTTTCACCCATTAAACCAATATTTTATATATAATGCTATTATTATATATTTATAATTTTGTGATCATATATAATGTAAAACATTATACCAATGTTTTAGTTTCCCTTCTGCAAATGAATACACTTACAATATCAAATAATCAATATTATTACCCTTTATTAATGGCAAAAATGATACTGGTTACAAGTTCACTTCATGACTGGACAAAATGTATGTGACTCTGAAAATATTCAGAAACTTCCATTCTCAATCCATAACCACGTCCTCTGTCTCTGTCTGTCTGTCTGTCTGTCTGTCTCTCTCTCTCTCTCTCTCTCTCTCTCTCTCTCTCTCTGTCTACCACTTAATTTTACTCCTGGATCCATGCTCAGAAATTGCTGGGATTCGAACCGATGACCTTTTGCATTTAAGGTAAACGCCTTACCTCCATGCTATCTCCCAGGCCCCTACCACTTAATTTTAAGGAAACACGTACTTTGATCTTCCTCCTTAAACTACATGTAAATCCTAGCACAAAGTTACTATCAATATTATTATCTAGAAACTTTCACTAATAGTGTTGTTTTCATTCAACAGACACTTTTTGAATGCATTGCATTTTTCTCTCTTTTATGTTAGTAGACCATTATTAAAAGTTTCCACAGCTGAAATCCACAGGAACTCCAGTAGAAGATAAGTGCCATTTTCACATATTTTCAGTTTTACATCATTCCTATCACTAATCACATAACATTAAAATTATTTGCTTAGGTGACTATCTTCTTTATTTTAATTGTAACTTTTCCTGGAGTCATAAAAATGCCCCTCTTACTTGATAAACACCAGGTAGTCAACAAGTGATTAATAGAATAAAAGGAAAAGTAAATAAACCTGTCAAGGGTACTGTATTTCATCAAAGACAGAGAAAACTTCACATCTGAGAAAAATACCCAGGAGTTAGGGTCACTAAACTATGAAGGTAAGAACTGAGCTATTATTGAACTTGACCATGAAATGTAACCTGCCTGAGATGTTAGTGTTTCTTAGCATCACTGAATTAAAAATTTGAGGGGCCGGAGCGATGGCACGGAGCTGTAAGGAGTCTGCCTTGCCCGTGCTAGCCTAGGACAGACCTCGGTTTGACCCCCAGGGTCCCATATAGTCCTCCAAGCCAGGGGCCATTTCTAAGCGCATAGCCAGGAGCAACCCCTGAGAGTCATTGGGTGTGGCCCAAAAATTAAAAAAAAATTTTTGGCTTTATTATTTGTCAACTTGATTGTCATAAGAGTATTTTCTCTTTCTTGATGTGTCTAAATATTCTCTCTCTCTCTCTCTCTCTCTCTCTCTCTCTCTCTCTCTCTCGTTCTCGGGGGACCATATGGGACGTCAGGATTCAAACCACCGACCTTCTGCATGCAAGGCAAATGCATTCCCTCCCTGCTATCTCTCCAGCCCCTATTTTTTTTCTCTTTTTAATAAAGATTCTTGTGTGTTTGTTTGTATGTGTGGGATTTGTTCCGCATCTGGTGGCTACTCCTGGCTCTGCACTCAGGAATTACTCCTGGCATACTCAGGAAACCACCTGGGATGCCAGGGAATCAAACCCAGGTTGACTGCATGCAAGGCAAACACTCTACCTGCTCTGGACCTATATTCTTATATTTTTAACACCATGACTTAAGTGATGCGAGGTAACTTCTGGTGCAAGGTCAGGCACTTTGCATTAGCATGACTGGACTTCAAATAGGCCTAGTTCTACTCCCAGACCTCCATGTTTCAGGGCACTGAGTTCCCTCAGAGTTCAGTTCCCTCTGCCTGATATGATCTTTTCCCATTTTCTTTTTCCCCTCAATCCAGACAATTCTAATTCTTCCTTTGAGGCCAAGATAAAAATTAACCTCCTCCAAGAAGCTTTTTGAACCCTTCTTTATTATAACACTCGACTACATCGCTCTTCTAATTACCTTTTCTATTACACTTTGTTCATGCTGCTAACAAAATATATCATTTTCTTTCTACAAAGCTGTCTTCCCTTCTGTCATGTTATCTAAGAGAAAATGAATTTTTCCCTGGGTATATTTGTATCTCCAGGAGTTATCACAGTGTTAAGGGCTTAATATATATTGAATCAATCACAAGAATGTACAGTGTGGAAATGTAGAATACAGGAACACTTTGGCCTAAATGCCAGTTATTGCTTCAGTCACTTATAGTACCAGTTCATCTTAAGCAAGTAACTAACATTCTAAGCCTGTATTTCCACAATAGTTAAAAAAAATAAAAGAATAAGACAAATGGAAATCAATTCCACGTTGCCTGATAATTTAATTACTTGCACTCTTATCATTACATAGAGAAGTGTGTATGCTGCACAGTAAATAAACAAACATTATTCCTTATTATTATTGCTACAATCTGTTCATAGAGAGATGAGCAATAGCATTTAATAAAATGTTATTGAAGTGATTTTTATTTAGGCTAGGGATGCGGCACAATGATATGACACATGCTTTGAATGCATGAAACCTTGGTTCAAACTCTTGTTATTGTCAATGGCTGGTCTAGGACCTTTAAGGAGCATTGAGTTGTCAAAATGCCTACAATCTTAAAATTCAAACTCGAGATACAATTCTGTACCAGGTGGCTAAGTCTTAATTCTTTTGCTTTCTTTTCCTTTTGGTTTTTGTTTGTTTGTTTTATTGGGGGGGGGGCATACTTAGCGGCATTCAGGGGATACTCCTGGCTCTGTGCTCAGAAATCTCTCCTGGAAGGCCCAGGGGAATATTTTTATTTTTATTTTTATTTTTTTGGTTTTTGGGTCACACCCGGCAGTGCTCAGGGGTTACTCCTGGCTCCATGCTCAGAAATTGCTCCTGGCAAGCACGAGGGTCCATATGGGGCACCAGGATTCGAACCGATGACCTTTTGCATGAAAGGCAAACGCCTTACCTCCATGCTATCTCCCGGGCCCCAGGCCCAGGGGAATATAGGGGATGCCTGGTTTCAAACCATCATCTGTCCTGGATCAGCTGCGTGCAATGCAAATGCCCTACCACTGTGATATGTTTCAGGCCCCTCTTTTGTTTTCTTGCAAACATTTTTAAAGACCAAATGCAAAGAAACCCACAACTCTGATCTGGCTGAGAACCAAAGTTCTAGACTTTTTTCTTACTGACACAGGTATGAAAGCTCATGTGACCCTGGTGTCAAATAAAGCGCTATAGTAGTGAGGACCATACTCTTTGGTCCATGATGAGTTTTGGATGGTTCAGCAATTGGGGTTTTTGGGTCACACCCGGCAGTGCTCAGGGGTTACTCCTGGCTCCATGCTCAGAAATTGCTCCTGGCAGGCACGGGGGACCATATGGGGCACTGGGATTCGAACCGATGACCTTTTGCATGAAAGGCAAACGCCTTACCTCCATGCTATCTCCCAGGCCTCTGGTTCAGCAATTGGGCGGAATTAATGTTCAGTTAAAGAGATGAATCTGGCGTAGGGAAACACAAGGCAAGCCTTAGTGGCAGGAAATAATCTTGCTATCCAGGTTAATATTGGAGACAGAACCTGCCTCCTAGTAGGGCATATGGTAGGACAATAAGTTTCAGAGAAGGGTTATCCTGCCAAAAAGACAACAGTTTGAGTTGGCATAAATTTTTACTTCTGGGTGACTGAAAGGCCAGGATTCTTTTACTTAGGTCAGGGGAAAATCTAGAGTTTTCTCTTCCTTCCTCTAATGACTCTACTGTTGCCACTGCTGCTGGTGCTGGAGGCTACTCATGTAGGAGTCCACACTCAAGCCAGCTTAAAAGCACAAGAGGTTGCAAAATCACAGCAGGCTTATTTCTTTGAGAGCTCCTAATGCTTGGGGTACTGGGAAGGTTCCTTCATAAATTGTCTCATGCTCGTCTTTGAGGTCAGTTTCTAATATGCATTGGGAACTTATCAAATGCCAAGATCTTCCTTTGGGGTCACACCCGGCAGTGCTCAGGGGTTACTCCTGGCTCCATGCTCAGAAATTGCTCCTGGCAGGTACAGGGGACCATATGGGGCACCGGGATTCGAACCAATAACCTTTTGCATGAAAGGCAAACACCTTACCTCCATGCTATCTCCCGGGCCCCATGCCAAGATCTTGTCATGATTATTTCTTTTCTATTACTGTTGTGACAAATTGTCACACATGTAGAGGTTTAGTACAGTACCCATAATTATCTCACAATTGTGTGAAAGTTTAGGAATCTCTGATGGTTTCTTTGGTCCTGGTCTCAAGAAACCAAAAGTGGAGGAATTGTCTGGTTCCTTAGTCTTCTGCAGTCTTGAGATGGGGGTACTGGGAGGAGCAGAAGGAGGGAAATTCTTTTGCAGATTCATTCAGGTCATTAGTAGAAGTCAGTATCTATAGGACTAAGGTCACTCTCTCCTTGCTGACTAAAATATGGAAGGGCTCCCTGGTCCACTTTTGTGCTATTGTATGAAGTTTACAGTAGACCCTTCACACCTCAGAATTAGCAATGGTATCTTAAATCATTTTTATGATGACAAGCATTTCTGCACCCTTTCCTACATTTCTATCTCTTCTGCACTTTTCTTTTGCTTGAGTGATTAAATCAGGATTTTGGGTGGGGGGGGGAAATCTAAAGGAATCTTCCCTTTTTAAGATCTATAACTTTAATCACATGCCCAAATACCCTTTTATTTGAAAGATGTAATATATTTACTGATTCTCAGGGATAAACCCAAGGCAATCTTTAGGAGACATCATTCTGTCTACCACAATAAGGTTCTTTTCTTTTGTATCTCACTACATCCTCATAACAGCTCAATAAGGGAAGTATTGCTAATCATGCCCATGGCTCATCTGAAGGAAATAGGGTTGGGTGGGGTTTAAATTACAGCTGATGAGTGGGAAGCATGAGTTCTAATCTTGCTTCAGATCTCATGCTTCCTTGTCTGTCGGAAAGAGGACGGAGTGGAAGCAAAACAATTGTGTGCTTACACTACAGTCCTTCCCCTGGTTTCATTTGTTCTGCTTCTATTTTCGAGGAAGTCACCACCATGTCAACGAGATTTCCAATTCTCCTAGATGAATGATATGTGCATTCACCAGTCTCAGCAGAAAACAGATGGCATGCTCAGATGAAGTTATTTGGGGGAAATTACTAAAGGGACTGCTTAGGAAGGTTAAGTGAAACCAACTAGGAATGATGAAGCTCTGTAAGCTAACAACAGCTGGTACCACTCCATCCCCAGACCTGCAGGTGCAAAGGGAAGAAATGGCTACCACTGTCCCAAGAAGAAGGGAAAATGAATGCAGGGGCTGCTCAGCAAGAATACTTCCTTACCCATCTGGTGGAGAGAAGGTGACAAGATAGATACCAGTATTATACTGCCCTCCTACCTCAAAATTCTCACTACAGGTAAATCCCAACCAGAAATCAGAGAGAAAGGATCTATCTACCCAGTCTTTGGTGTTGGTTTGACAGGTTCAGGGAAGAGAGTAGAAAGTTGACCATGGACCTGAGGGCAATGACCCAGCACTTTATGACTGTTCCTCCCTTTCTGGTTCAATGTATTAATTACCTAAAATCTCCTCTAATAGATGACCACAGGCAGAGATGCTTATAAGAGAAAATATTCTTGCTAAATTCTAGAGACTTAAAAATATGAACCTAAGATGTTAATAAAGCTATGCTCCCTCTGTGTACTTGGTGGCATTCATGGGACCATATGCCAGGAATCAAACCCGGGCCTTCTGCAAGAAAACCTGAAGAAAAGACTGTTGATCTAGTTCTTCAACCGGAATCAAATAGATTTTAAGACTTTCTTTTGTAGTCTTAAAGTTTTCTAGGAAAGAAGAAGAAGGAATTCTAGAGTATATGGTTTTTCTCTAAATTAGCTGCACAATAGCTGCCTGCATCTCTTCTTTCAAAAGATTTTCCCATCTGCAGCAGCCAGCCATGTCTCCTGAGAAATCTTTATTCTCTGTAGAACTCAGGATTCTCTAGATGTTCTCTACCATGCCCTGGATATGGTCACTTGGGCAAAATGACTCAAGATATCATGCTTCATAAAGTTTATCGATGCCATATGAATTCTCTGGGTACAGCTGTCAACCTACTTTGTTCTAATATTGGTCTAATTACTGTGGTGTGGGCGAGCAGACTCAAACTATCATCAGATGGACTTTAAAAGTGGAGTGCACAATCTGAGATCGCACTGCCAGACAAGAAAGATCCAACTATTTTTGGAATCATAAAAAGTAGTCGCATCACTCCAGTTTTTCCACATATCTTTGACGTCACTTCTGTATTTTTTTTTTTTTTTTTTTTTTTTTGGTTTTTGGGCCACACCCAGTGACGCTCAGGGGTTACTCCTGGCTATGCGCTCAGAAGTCGCCCCTGGCTGGCCTGGGGACCATATGGGGCACGGGGGATCGAACCGCGGTCTATCCAAGGCTAGCGCGGTAAGGCAGGCTCCTTACCTTCAGCGCCACCGCCCGGCCCCATGTATTTTAATGACATCCTGGACTCAAAGGCTCCCCTGTGTCAACTGCTGCTACTATAAGCCCTCTCTTCACCGACCATGGACCTCATGAACCACAAAATGACACAATCACTGGGCTGAGAGGAGTTGCGCCTAGATCAGACGAAATTGATAAAGATGAAAATTCCTCTGCTCCAGCTTATTCAACTCACTCAGAAACTGAAGGGAGGCCTGGCACTCTTCACTTCCCCAGGGGACTCTGATGTATGTTAGAGAATCACAGCTTAAGATATGGCATGAGAAATCAAGTGGTGTATCTAATGCATCTTGGTAATAAATTCTTTAGTTGCTCAGCTAAAAGGAAATAGTAATTCTGTTTCCTTTGATGTACTGGGAAGACCCCATCTAAACGTCAGTGAAAATGGCTTGCAAATCTGGTCATCCCCCCTGAGCCCTGGAATTCTGGATTAACTGTGATACACAATGTGGGACCAACTGTGGTAGTTCCCAGAGCATAGAATCATCTCAGCTACCAGATAATCTCCACACGAGAGAGGAGACATCTTCTAAAGCCTCATGGTGTTGAAGCTTATATCCTCTCCTTCATTCTGATAGAAACCAATGTGTTCTTCAAAATGACTAGAGGCTCTTTTTAGCTGTATGTTTCGTACATGTAGGAGTTTGAGAATGGATGTTGCTTCAATTTACATATGGCATTTTCCCCCCATGTGAAAAACAAGATATTTAGCATCTTAAGTCTATCTAATCTACTGTGAGTTTTCACTTACAAGATGTCATTTTCATAAAGTAGGAGTTTTCTGTGTGGTCATAGAAAACATGTCTCTTTGACTAAGAAATGAAATAAACAAAAGGAAACCAGATTATATTCCATCCCAGAAAAAAGGAGAGATCATTGTCTATTTCCTAGATGAGGGATTCACAGGTACCTAGATGGCAGTTGTGAAAAAGGGGCAAACTCAGTCATACTCCATAGAATTCAAAAGAAGGTGTCTAATTTATTTGCTCTGCTTGTCTATCTGGAGCAAATTCTGGGAAACTAAGGTAAATCCTCTGTCATAACTGCTCTATCTTGAGAGGTATATAGCATTCTTGTCCATGCCATACATACATGGCTACATACAAGGGCTCAGGATAAAACAGTCTGGTTTGCTAAAGGAGTAATTGCTCAGTTGTTCAGATAATGAGAGCATTATTATAATTGTGGCAGAGAATTCAGTCATTTTACCTATTTTTATTGTTTTGGGTCCACATAAGGCAGTGCTCAGGGGTTGACTTGTGGCTCTCTCCTGGGGTCCTGGGGGACCATCTAGTGGTGAAGACAAAAGCCAGATAATATTTTAATTTTATCTGATAGGTTAGGTTGACTGAAAATCTGCTCGTCTTATTACATCAATAATACCTTGTAAATCAGAAATCTTTTGCTTGTCATTATTTTTGTGAGAAGAGTTAATTGCTCCCTTCTCTGAACTTTCAAAATTTTCAGTGTGTTTTGGAGCATGTTAAGTCTGGCCCCCAAAGGCCAATGGAACAAGATGTGTTTTGTGCTCCAATTGGCGAAGCCCTTCCCCACCTCCATCTCTCCTCTTCAGGGACTGAATTTGATGACTCCCTAGCTTCTTTTCCTTCCCAAGGAGTGACTTATTCCAGTGGGGCTGTGAGCAAGATGAAAAGTTATCAAATCACTAAAGGAAGGATCGATAATAATTTATATAAGTGTGTATATATATTGCAAACGACAGGCTCATTTTCATGTGAGTCAAGATAGTTCTGGTATCTTTTACTGACACTCTCCTGATCTGTGTGCATAACATTCTCATGAAGTCCTACATGGCTGACCCCAAGGTTCAAAGCCCAAGAAGACTGTTTCCCATTGGCTGGGATCTGATTTTGCTGCAGGGGCCATTTGTGATGATGACTCCACCCACCACAGCCTTTTGCTTTTGGGGAATTACTAAATCAATGGCCTTTTGGGAATCAGGCACTGCAAGTTGTTTAAATGCAAATTATTTTCTAGGAGGTAGAGGCATTATTATTCATTAATATTTGAACCTTAATGAGTTTATTAGCTTAGAAGAGAATGGGCCTGAGTCTTTATAATAGAAGCTAGGGGCCCGGGAGATAGCATGGAGGTAAGGCGTTTGCCTTTCATGCAAAAGGTCATCGGTTTGAAGGTGCCCCATATGGTCCCCCGTACCTGCCAGGAGCAATTTCTGAGCATGGAGCCAGGAGTAACCCCTGAGCACTGCCGGGTGTGACCCAAAAACCAAAAAAAAAATTATAATAGAAGCTAAAGAAAGGTTAGAATAAAGAGAGGTGAAAAAGAAAGAATAATTTCTAAAAAACTATTGGAATTGTAATCAGAGACACAACGCATAATACAAGGGTACATGGGTACTGAGTTTCTGGGAGGGAAGAGGGGAAGTGGGGAAATGAGAAATACAGTGGTCCCTCAAGGCTGCAGGTCATTTCTGCCTAGAAATTCTCTCAATTCTTTCCAAGCAGGAGTGTTTGTAGAAACTTCTACTGAGATTCTGAAGTATTTTACTTCTCCTATAATATCATGGCTTCCAAGACTTATTTATTCAAAAATAGTTATTAAAACCTAGTAAATTTTTAGGCATTATAGGTATCTCAGAAATACAAACTAACACCAACCCCTGCCTTCATGGAACTTATATTTTTATAAGGAAGTGGAGTATGGCAAAAAATACAAAAGAATAAACGACATGAAGTAAGATCAATGATGATACATGCCGTGGGGGAAAAACACAAAGCAAGGAAAGACGGCTGGTGAGAGTCCTATTTTAAATTAAGTATAAAGTAAAGTTCTCTGAAGGAAGTGTTAAGGTGGGAACTAGGTAAGTCATGACAGGTAAAATTCCTTTCATTCAAAAGGCTGACAAAGCACAACATCTGAAATAAAAGATAGAGCAAGTTGGAGCCAGAGGGGTGGCTCGACAGTAGGGCATTTGCCTTGCACACAGACCAAGGTTCAATCCCCCAGCATCCCATATGGTCCCCCAAGCCAGGAGAGATTTCTGAGCATGTAGCCAGGAATAACCCCTGAGCATCACAGGGTGTGGCTCAAAAACAAAGCAAACAACAACAAAAGATATAGCAAGTTGATGTATAGAAGAGATAGTGGATAGTGTGGTCATGTGAAAAAGGGAGGAGAATAGGGGACAAGGCCAGAATATCATGAGTTCATGATAGGTTCATAAAGGTTCAAGACCTTTATGCAAGGGTCTATATGCCTGGGTTTTGAGGAGACCTGTCATTTTACCCAAATTTCTTTTTAATAAGCCATTGCAGACTATGGCCTGAAAAAGAATTGTTTTTGTAGCCTATCAGTTCTCTGAGGTCACTTCGCAAAACCTAAGGTGGCCATGGTAGCACTAGGTAAAAACATGGGTTTGACTTATTTTCTAAAATATAAAATTCTGACTGGCAAAACAGGTGGGGAGGCCAGAAGTGGCTCTTGCTGACTGCTGGGCTGTTGCAGTATTCCAGAAAAGCAATGAAGGTGTCTCACTCCAGGATTGTTACAGAGGAGACAGCATGAAAGGTTAAGATACTGGCTCTATTTGGAGAAAATGTGCTGTCACATCAGATGCCATGCGAGGGAAAGGAGAGAAGAAGCCAAGGAGCTGAAAAGGACTTCAAGATTTCCGTTCCAACACCTGGAGAAATGAGTCCTCACTGCAGAAATAGGAGGGACAAATATAAGCTGTCGTTTTGGGGACATGCACAGTCTGAGATGCTTTTGAAATAAAGAGGTTGGATCAGAAATGCTCTAGTCTGCTCTAGTTTTAACAGACTGATTCTAAAAAGGCCAGATAGGAGGCATCCACATTTGGTGGTGTCTGCTAGGCTCTCAAGTTCTGCAAGGAGACCTCCACGTTTGTCTTTTCCAAAGGCAGTCAGTGACAGTGCTGGCTGGAGATCAGTTGCTAGGAGGAAGCAATGCTGCAAAAGAGGCAACTGCCAGCTGAAACTAGCTGAGGGACTTGGAAGAGGGGCGTAGATGGTTGTGTGCGCCTGAGGAAGCTTTGAGAGCTGGAGGCAAATTCCTGTGTATTGTAGTTTCCTGGAGGTTATTCATAATGGAGGGTTGTCAGCAGACCAAACTAAGAATGTTCAGCTTGTCTTTAGAGGGAAGGAAAAAAAAAAAAAAAGCAAAGCAACTTTCATTTTATTTTACCTCATTGCCACTTTCAGGAAGTCCCCCCATTCAGATCTGCTCAGATATTTTGGTGGCAGGTTCGGATCCTGGTGGTCCCCAGAGACCTGCAGGACACACTCTTGGGCATAAACATTCGCTTCTCCAAGCCTTTTTCTCCTTCTTGGCTCTCAACCCTGGGAGATTCATGTCCTTTGTTTGCCCAAATGCTCTCCTCCCTATACAAATGGCTCTGTGCCAGTGGGCTTGTTTGCTGTGTAGAGGCAGCAAACCCCCTTGGGAAGGAGCTGATAGTAATATATTTAAAATATGAGCATTTATCAGAAGCAGCAGATGGAGGCAGCAGAGTGGAGCTCCCAGAACTGAGGGCAGGGACTGTTTCATCCCGTGTAAAATGCACACTATCCAGACTTAGCTGCCACTGGCTAGGGAAGCCAGTGAAGAGGAGGAAGACTCAAAAAAGAAAGGCACCTTTGTGCTGGTTTCTGGAGGTGGCCTTATTCCTTGACTGAGTTTCCTTCTGTTTCATAGCCTGTATTTGCTCCAGAACGGGAAGAAATTCTTTGCATCGTTTTCCCTGAACACTTTATTTTTCACTTCCCTGAAGCTTAGAGTCATTTTCATAAAAACGCTGAAGCTGGAATTCATGGAAATACAGATCATTTTATTTATATCTTGATTCATTAATTCATTCCCCAAATTTTTGTAAAATGCTTTAGACATGCTAGGAGCAGTCTAGTACAAGACAGAGATCCAAGCAGACTTATACAATGAAATATTTTGGGGGGGTGGGCCACAACGGACAGTGCTCAAGACTTCATCTTGACTTTATGCTCAGGGGTCAATCCTGGAGGGGCTTAAAAAACCAAATAGTGTACCGGGAATTAAACCCAGGTTCAGCAGCACGAAAGACTGCTGTACTATCATTCCATCCCCTACAAAGGCATTTTTAACTATTAAAGGTATCAAATATATCTTACTTATAATTTTTTTACTATTTTACTCCAAAACTGTCCTTGTACAATATTCAAAACCTATGCCATTTACTGTTTGAACTAAGGAATTGTATATGTGTGTACCTGTATATGTAAAGATTTTACATATATTTATTGTATCTGTTATTTTTGGATGTTTGACTTTCCAGTGCTACTAGAGGCACCAGAGCAAATCTGGCATTGCTCAGGAGGCCAGGCACTGCCAGTAATGAAAATTTGGGGCTTTTTGCATGTATGTGTGCCAGGCGTGTGTTCCAGCCCTTTCTTGGCCCAAGTACATAGTATATTGTTTTTGTGGCCATAATGGAGGTGTTTGGGGTCTGATTCCTAGTCAGTATTAGGAACTCGTTCCCTAACATGTTTGAGGCCAATGCCATGCCAATAATAAAACTTATGGGTTTTGCACGAGAAAATTTTATTTTATTTTATAGAGCTCTCACCACACCTGGAAGAATATATGTATATATGTATATATCTATATATACATACATATGTGTGGTGTGTGTGTGTGTGTGAGATTCCCAAAATAATGAGCTTGCACTTTTATATATGGATTTTAATCCCCCCCCCCGTCAGACAAAATTAATCACATTCAACCAATGAGGCACCATATCACATTGAAATGCAGCAAGATATGCACTTAGCTGTATTATAATTTTCTCAAAGGAATATAGAACTTGGTGCCTGGTATGCACCTAATATTGAACACATTGAATGAAAGAATAGACTATAGAAATACTTGAGGTCAAAAGAAGAAAAAAGATTATAAATGTTCATTTTAAAAATTGTTTTATCTTGGGAGCCGGGAGGTGGCGCAGGAGGTAAGGTGCCTGCTGCCTTGCCTAGGACGGACCACGGTTTGATCCCCCGATTCCCATATGGTTCCCAGTGCCTGCCAGGAGAGACTTCTGAGTGCATAGCCAGGAGTAACCCCTGAGCGTCACTGGGTGTGGCCCAAACCCCCCCCCCCCAAATTGTTTTATCTTGAGGGTAAAGTATGTCAGAAAATACTCACATATGGATGGTAGTATCTCTAGATTATTTATCTCACAGTTGTTTTTTGACTTGATTGTTTATTAATTATTTTTTTAGGCCACACCAAGTTATGCTGCAGGCTTACCCCTGGCTTTATGCTCAGGGATCACTTTTTATGGTGTTCAAGGGACATGTGTCACTGTGAATTAAACCTGGGTTGATCATATTCAAGATAAGCACTCACACTAAGAACTTACTGTCTCTCCAGTTCCAAGTGAATTGATTTTTTTTTGTTTTGTTTTTGGGGGGGTCACACCCGGCCGTGCTCAGGGGTTACTCCTGGCTCCATGCTCAGAAATTGCTCCTGACAGGCACGGGGGACCATATGGGGCACCGGGATTCGAACCGATGACCTTTTGCACAAAAGGCAAACGCCTTACCTCCATGCTATCTCCTGGGCCCCGTGAATTGATTTTTTAAAGTCACTTATTCAATAAATTGAGATTGTTTAATTACCACGAGGGATATGAAGATGATTATGAAGATACAGAAAAAGAGTAGATGGGACACACCAACAATTCTTTAAGGAAATTATTGCGACTTTTGGAAGTTTGGAGAACTTAGGCGACATGACGGTGGTCATCTGTGAGAGGACATTGTGTGTGTGCTTAGGGGACAAAGGTCAGAGTTGCTAGATTTTTCTGTTCTGCTTTTTTTATTGCTTTATAGCAAAAGTTCACAGTGAATCAACATGACTTCTGGGGACCCTGTAAACATTTATGCACCTACAAATCTGATCGTGATGATCTGAGCCTGAAACACAAGTCATTTCACATAAAAATAGAATGCATTCTTTGCAAAAATGAATAAAAACTGCACTTCCAAGAATCTGATGTCCTTATAAATCGAAAAAGATAGTCCTTTTCTGTCTTTGGAACATTTCCAAGAGCCATCCAGTGCCTTGAAAAGTCACATCACTGCTTGTCTTGTATCTCATGGTATTTGTGTCATCGATACAATACACCAGAATTGGTCTTCATTTGTTTCTGTCAATCCCCAGTGATTCTAGGCAAATGTTTCATAACCTTGATATAACTTTGAATGTACCTAAGCCCAAGTATTTTCATGCAGAAATACATATTTTATAGCATATTATTTTCCTTTTGAATACTGTAAAGCGTATATTAGAATTTAAAAAATTATAAGTATAGATGTTTCCCAAGATATTTACTTCAAAGTAGTAAATGACAGGTTTTTAAAATAAAAAGGACAGCAATGGGGGGTTGGGAGGCAAGATATGCTTAACATATGCCTGACCTAGGTTTGATTCTTTCAAGTATTGCCAAATTCAGGGGCTGGAGCAAAAAAATAGAAGGTAGGGCACTTGCCTTGCATACGCTCGACCTGAGTTAGGTTACTGGCATCCCACATGGCGTCCTGAGCATGCCAGGAAGGAGTCCTGGCAAAGCTAGGAGTAGCCCTTGAGCATCACCAAGTGTGGTTAAAAAAAGACCAAAAAAAAAAAAAAAAGATCAAGTATTGCCAAATTCGGCTGTGGATGCCAATAGTACAATGGAGGTAGCCAGATAACCGTCGTCACTGTGGGGTCTGAGCAAATGATGCCTTGCATTAAACTTCCTGCTTGGTTACTGGTAGGTTCCATGGGGCCTCCTGCATACTGCTTGGAAGATTCCTTCCCAGAATTCCTTTGCCCAAAAGAACAACGTTAGGCTTCTAATGCTGAGTACTAATGAAGAGAGGAAAGTAGATGAAAGAGCATTATAGGAAGTACTCCTAAGATTAATGTGTATGTGATCTGGAACCTTATTAAAATGTGCCTGATTTAATCCATCTTGAGTAAAGCCTGAGAGTCACCATTTCTGTAAAGCTCTCATGTGCCACAGTTGTTTTGAACTATGAGTTCCACTTGAGTTCCATACAAAGGGAATTGCAGGTGTGAGATTTGGAAGAATTACCAATAATTCTGAGACATTTCTCAGTAATTCTGAGAAACCAGTAACAGTATAATTAGAGAACAAAATGCAAAATATTACATGGTGGGCTGTATGAATAAGAGGAGGACACAGCTTAAAGTCCCAAAGGATGCTAAATAGAGCTATGTATGAATAGATCTCTTGGTTAGTGTAAGGAAGAACAAATCTGTTGGATGTAAGGAGACCAATGAGGAGACCTTCCCAAGCATGTTATCGGAATAGAGGCAACAGGAGGATCTGTGCAGAAGAGGCCATAGGACAAGTTAGAGGGTGAGAAAAGGTTTAGTTATTTGGATTTAGATATATTGGGACTTGGTAACTGATCAAGCATGGATGTTCAAAAAAAGAAACTCAGGGATGACTTGCATATCCCACATAAGAACACTGACTGGCTGTACAGAGATGCTATTTACCAGCACAGAAAGTAGAGAAGTGGCTTGAAACATAACAGAACACTTTAGAGAATTTAGCTTTCAGATAAGTGAATTCAAGATGCCAACAGCTGCCTAGATGATAACAAACAAGGAAAGATATCTAACTTGAGAAAACCTTTGTGTGCTGTTAGTGGGAATATAATTTTGTGCAAATTTGTGGAAAATAGTACAGAAGTTCTCCCAAAATTTAAATTAGAACTCTCAGATGATCTAGCAATCTGTGTACATTCTAAAAGACAGTAAGCTCAGGATCTCAAAGAAAGAGTCCCAAGCTCCCATTGTAGCAATAACACAATATCCTTGGAATGAACATTGTTGTATTAATTATAAATTATAAAGTCCTAGTAGTGAATGGGTGGATGGATGGTGAGACTTTCTTGGTTTGGCATGGTGCCTGCCTGCCCCTTCTCCCACGGGTCTTTTGGTACAGGGTGATGGCGAAGAAATGATCCACAGGCAGTCAGATGAAGTTTCAGGAGAAATTCAGCTTTATTATAAGGCCCTAACTGCTATGTGCATATTCCTCATATGGCCTCTAAGCTAAGCAGCTTCTCTGTATCCTCTGATGCCATTCTGTGCATTATCTCTCTTCTAGATGCATCTGCCTCTCGCCTCCCCTCAGGCAACACCGTTTTTTTTTACCAACCACAGACCCCTCCCAGCTGTGGGAAGGTTTCACCATCCAGGTGAGGTAGGCAGGAAGTTGGGGAAGAGTAATAAAAATAGCACAAATATTCATGTATAACACAGCTCATATCCTTCGTTCACAGTATTGACCAAGTATGGCTGTAAGTCACCTCTTGGCCATCTGAGCACAACTTGTTACTCTCCCTCCACCACATGGCTTCCAACCACCACTGGAACCAATTAAAAATTGGACTCAAGTGACAGGGCAGGCTATTTTTTATTAACTTTAGACAGAAAAAAAACACAACAAAACAACAATTGTGAAAAACAATTGACAAAATAGAGAAGTTTGGACTTGAGGTAATAAATTGGGTAATAATAATAGGGTGGCCGTATACATGTTATACATTCAGTAGCAATATTACAACCCACAATATCTAAAGGGAAAAATTGAAAAAATAGAGAGGGGGAGAGAGAAAAACAGAGAGAGAGAGGGAGAGAGAGAGAGAGAGAGAGAGAGAGAGAGAGAGAGAAGAAGAAGCAGGCAGGGGGCTGGATCTGTAAGAAAACTGGTGACAATGGTGGCAGGAAATCTCAAAGGATAGTTATTGGACATTGAATGAAAAAAAAAACCCATTATGATCAATGCTGTAACTGTATCTCATGGTGATTCAACTAAAAATATTTCTTAAAAAATAGTTCTTTCAACTCACAGTTACCTGTCTCTGATGATAGGAGATCTTTTTCCTTCCTACTATTCAGAACATGATTTGGTTTTGTTTTTGTTTTTCTGGGCCACGCCTGGTGACGCTCAGGGTTTACTTCTGGCTACATGCTCAAAAATTGCTCCTAGCTTAGGAGACCATATGGGACAACTGGGAATCAAACCACAGTCCGTCCTAGGTCAGCCTCGTACAAAGCAAACGCCCTACCTGTTGCATCACCATTCTGGCCCCATGAACATAATTTTCATGGGAGAATTTGTTTTTTATTTTCAGGGGACCAAAAAAAGTCTTGCAATAGTTATTTCTCAAGTAACTTTAGCTCAAATTACTACATATAGCAAATGGCACGTTTTATGGTGGCATATTCCTTATCTTTTCATATTCTTTTTTTTTATGGTTTTTGGGTCACACTCGGCAGTGCTCAGGGGTTACTCCTGGCTCCATGCTCAGAAATTGCTCCTGGCAGGCACGGGGGACCATATGGGGCACCGGGATTCGAACCGATGACCTTTTGCATGAAAGGCAAACACCTTACCTCCATGCTATCTCCCGGGCCTCATCTTTTCATATTCTTACCTCCAAATTCATTAAGTGGCATACCTTCATTATGTATAGATTTGAGATTTTGATCATGCTTCTTTAAGATGACTTAAACAGTATTATATTTTTCTCTAGGAGAAATCACTCTTATGAAAATAAAACAGTTTTGAGGGAATGGCAGAGAAACCTATGCAAACCCCACAAACTCTTGGGTTGTCTCAGCCTGGTGGTAGAGGGAAAAGAAATGGGGCAGTATTATGGGTCAGAGTGGTAGCATAGTGGTAGAGCATTTGCCTTGAATGAGGCTGACCCAGGACGGATGAAAGTTCAATCCCTGGCATCCATATGGTTGCCCAAGCCAGGAGTCATTTCTGAGTACAGAGTCAGGAGTAACCCCTGAGCACCACTGGGTGTGTCCCCCTCAACTGGGGCATACAAAGAAATATATTTTATATAGAAGTGGGTTAACTACTATGAACATATGAATCCCAGAGAGTAGTAGACTACTTTCCAGAGCCAGCTTCTCCCCTTTCCTTTTTCTCTTAAACAGAACAACATAGCACAACACCTCACAATTCACATGGATGCGCTACCATCATGTTCTCATGATTTATACATGTTGGCATGGCTTTGAGTTGGCGGTGGTCCATCAAAGTCAAAGCCTGGCTTCTCTACTCCTGAATTTATAAATTCTGCTAAACTCATGAATATTATGGGCACCTAATTTTCAAGAGTGCTTTGGCCTAGGTCTTGTTCATAAATTTACATAGTTTTCTATAATTTTTACAATAACTATTGGGAAAAGTTTTAGAAATGAAGATAATCAAGATTAGGTAGACCAGATAATTGGCCTAAGATTACACTGAGAGCATAAGGAAACATCTAACCTTTGGTTTGTTTTTGTTTTGGGACCACACCCAGTGATGATCAGGCATTACTCCTGGCTATGTGCTCAGAAATCGCTCCTAGCTTGGGGGACCATATGGGATGCCAGGAATTGAACCGAGATCTGTCCAGGGTCAGCTGTGTGCAAGGCAAATGCCCTACCACTGAGTTATATCTCCAGCCCCTTGACCTCACTTATATTTTTTGTCATTCATGTTACAATTCATCCCCTCTAATCTGTCCCAGTATCACTGAAATAATGATCTGTCCCTCATCTCTCTTGTACCTCATGAAATTCTACTGTCTACTAATATTCAGCTGTCAATGTTCTAACCCTTATTCTTCCAAAATTCTGCCCAAGAACTATAATATTTGTGAAACCCTGCTAAGTCTCCTGCTTTGGTGGCCTTTGCATGATTCCCCTGCATTAATATGTACTTACATATATATTATGCTGCATTGTAGCTGTATGTTTTTAATATCTCTCTAGGCTTTTAACTCAGAGATGGCACCGTATTAATGTTCCTTTCCTGGAGTGTCTGGTACATATTACTGTCCATTAAAGGCGTTTGAACTCAACCATATGTACAATCACTAGTGGGTTCTCAGTGAAGTTTTAGATTGCACTAGAGTCTGAAAATTGAGTCATATGGGCAAAAAAGAGACTTAGAAGATCACTATCTTTGCACACATTTTATATACTTGTATAGAAGATTTTTTATAAAACTTCAGTTTCAGGGGCCGGTGTGATAGCGTAGCAGTAGTGTGCTTGCCTTGCATGCAGCTGACTCAGGACTGACCTGGTTCAATCCCCAGCATCCCATATGGTCCCCCGAGCCAGTAGCAATTTCTGAGCACATACTCCTAGCAGTAACTTCTCGGAGTAATTGCTAGGAGTAACTTCTTTGTGCAGAGTCAGGAGTAATCCCTGAACATCATCGGGTGTGGCCCAAAAACCAAAAAACAAAAACCAAAAAAAAAGTCAGTTTCAATTTTATGAGCTTCTCTCCATTTATTCTTTATAATTAATATTAGACTTAGTTATTTAAATTTAGTTTATTGGGAGTCAGTATTTAATTAAAATCGAACTCTTACTATGGAGTTAATACATAACATTTAATAAGCAATGATGGTTTGCCATATCAAAGCACTTTCTTTTTAACATAATTAAATTTAAAATGTAATGGTAACAATTACTTTATATACTACTTACACCTGGACCATATTTACTTTTAATCCTCCTTTCTGATTCTCTTCTTTTTGCTCATGTTTGCATGTTTCTAACCCTTTTCCCTATTATTTCTTTGATTTATTTGTTTATTTGAAAGATGAACTTTTTTCAGCCACAATAAATGAGTAACCAATGACTTAAGAAATGTATCCATATATATGACTTTAGGATTAAAGTAGAAGACATAAAAATGAAAATACATAAGCATATCTTGATTTTCATATTATATTATGTTTATGTGTTTAATTATAAATAACTTGTTAAAAGCAACAGTAGGCTGTCTATTCTGTGTTTCATAAGAGAAACTGTTGCAGGATTTTCACACACGCATTTATGTAAAGTCACTGAAGTAGTTAGAATCTCCAGGGAAATTAGGTAGCCTAAAGTAACAAAAGTTTATCGTAAAATCATCTTTCTCAAGCTGATGTGACTATACCTCAAGAGATTTCATTAGTTATGAACCAGAAGTTGTGAGAAGCAACCGAAAAAAGAGTGAAAATATCTCCCTAAGTTGTTCATTTCAATCTGTGGATAAAGCATAATATTTTACATTAAAACAAGTACAGATCCATTTTTTGGGTGGGGAGGGGACACATACAGTGGTGCTCAGGGGTTACTTCTGGCTCTACACTCAGAAGTTACTCCTAGCAGGCTCGAAGGATCCTATGGGATGCCAGGAATCCAAACCATGTCAGGTGTGTGCAAGGCAAACACCCTACCCACCATGCTATTATTGCTCCAGCCCCAAGTACAAATCTCTAATGAAAGAGAATGCAAATTTTCCTGAAAATTTAAAAGTTAAAATAACATGAAACTGCAAAGAAATATCGGGCTTCTTGGGCTAAGTAGGATGATAATGATAAGCTACTTGGGCTAAGTCCCAAATTGTTAGTAGTATATTTTTCTTCAGCTATGTGGAAAAGTTCTAGTATTGTATGGGGTTCCCATAGAAATAAGGACAAAAGAAAGTACTACACATCTATTAATGATTGAAATTGGAATGCTCCAAGAACAGAGATATTATACAATTCAAGATGAACCTGGCAACTTAATTATCACCACAGCAGTTGAATTCTCTGTCCCTAAGGTTACTCTAGTAACAGTTCAGCTCTTTTTACTTATAATCACGAACTACTCCACCTATCCTTTCTGTCTTTCATAAAGCTTTTGCCTATGACTAATTTCAATATATTCAATGACCAGCCATAGTGGCTGCAGTATACTTTTTATCTCTTATTCGGCTCCATCTTCCTAATGCCAAAACCAATTTGTGTTTTAAATGTGCTATTCACCAGAAGGAGGAATGTAATTGTCATTGTTTCTATTTTGACATAGATTTTGTGCCACACCGTTATCTGAAACATTGGTCAGTCCATGTGTTATCACTCTTTAATTCTCTTCCCACTCTGTTGAGGTGGCTTCTGTGGTATTAGTGGCATGAACATTTTCATGGTAAAAGCCAAATAAGCTTACACAGTCAGCATGATTGGGTGATCTTCAGAAAACCAGGGAAGTATGTCACAGCATTGACTCTTTGCCTTCTTCCAAATTATACAAGTTCAAGATTTTATAAACGGACTTCTTTGGAAGGTTCAGTAATTGATATGAAGACTGTTCGTTGAAGATATGAAGACCTTTTCATATGCAGATATGAAGACTTTTTACTAAAACCACATTTAATTTTTAAATTAACAACAGTTATTTACAAAGTTACTCTTAATTGAGTTTCAGGCATACAATGTTCTAGTAATAATAGTAATAATTAGGCATAATAATCAGGCATAAAATGTCCTAGTAATAATTCTAGTAATAATAGTAATAATAATTCTAGTAATCATACCATGAGTATTAGCTTCCCTCCACAGTGACCTCAGGTTCCCTTCAACTCCTCAGTCTACTTCTTTGACAGGCCCTTATTATTTAAGTTTGTTATTGTAGATCAGATCTCACACATTAATTATTGCTGACACTGTGATTTGAATATTAAGTTATATACTCCTCTATACTACGATTTCACCTGAGGTCCTTAACATCTGCCCACCATTACTTCCCTTTCACCTCTGATTTCTCCCCTTTCTTTCTACTTATTTTTTATTTATTCTTTTTTTTTTTTTTTTTTTTTTTTTGCCTTTTGGGCCACACCCAGTGACACTCAGGCTATGCGATCCTGGCTATGCAATCAGAAATTATTCCTGGCTTGGGAGTCCTGATGGGATGCCAGGGGATCTAATCAAGGTCTGTTCTGGGTCAACAGCATGCAAGGCAGAAGCCCTACTGCTTGTATCACCATCTGGTCCCTCCCCCTTTCATTTCTTTCCTTTCCTATACCTTGCCTTCCTAACCTCTGAGAAATCACAATTTTGGACAAACATTTTTATAACTTAAATACGTAGCATCTTTGTTTGCACCTATCTAACAACCAATCTTATTTATTTGTCTTTCCTTTAAAAATTTTTATGTTTCAGTTGTAGAGTATTGAGTCAAACACATTCTTTAGTTCCTAGCCCATCACCGCTATTAGTTTATGTCTTTTGATATATTTATCAATTAGTTGGAAGTTTCTCCACAATATTTCTGGCACATCAAAAGAACAGACTATATCATTTTAAGGACCTTCACATTCTTAGATAATTTATTCTTGCATTAAACCCAAAATATTTTTCTTATAACATCATGTTTAACACACCTTTTCTAAGAAACCACAGGGGAGAAAAAATCAATTTCTTCCCTAACTGTCTAGTCTTGCAATAAAGTAGCTCCCATGACATCTAAATTTTCAATTTTCTATGTGATCTATGTTTTATTAATTAATTCCTCATGTGATGTATAATTAAGAAACTTTTACCTAGTTGCTTGCAAGCCCTTGGATATACAAATTCAACAGTATCTTTTTAAAAAGTAGGTATTTAAAATTTTTTTTAACAATTTATGAGCTCTGCCAATGCAAAACATGATCAGTATAACATTGCTCTCTTCCTTAATTTGAATTCCTAATAGTACATTTTAAAATATGTATTAATTTTTTAAAATAATAACACATTATTGACTCTCATTGAACTTTAAATCTTCTTCAAGTGACCTGCTGTCAATCCAGAGCTTTCCTACCTTATATTTAAGTAGTTGATTTTTTGACCTTAGATGAAGAACTTAACATTTAACCCTATTAAGTTGTATATTGTTCATTTCATTGCATCTCTCTCCTTTGTCAAGGTCTTTTTCAAGTTTGATTTTTTAATACCATTTATCTCCAACTTTTAATCATCTATAAATGTTGATAGCAAAATTCATATAGAAATTGATTTGAATTAATGATGAATAGGCTTCAAATTTCAGGAGAGAGGACATGAAATTATATTCCACAAAAATTCTTAAATTTAAGTGTAAAGAAGAATCAGTTGAGCTCTTTGTATGAAATGATTAGGCACCCAAATCTTATTTCCAGAAATCTTGCTTTAGTAAGTATTGAGTATGACTTCAGAAATGCACCTTTCCAACAAGTATCACCTGTAATTCTGATGTTTGAGTCATACTTTAGAAACTTTTAGAAATGTCATTTGAGAATAAGTTGACACTAAGATGTTTGTTCATTTTAATAGGGTGCTTTGGTTGACCAGCACACTGCTAGATACATGATTCATATTGGATTAATGACTGAAGAAAAGATAAGAAACAAAGCTTAGCTAATAATGCTAGTTACATGTCTCCGTTTTAATCACATAGCCAATATGATTGATTTTCCAAATACTTTACTATAATGAAATTATACCTTAGAAATTCTGCTCTTGGAAAGGTGAATTTAGCATGACAGGAGTGCATGTTTTCTTCTAGTAATCACTACTTTCCATTCCAGTTACTGACACCTCATGTATTCCTGTCTATATATCATTGACAATGATTTATAGAAATTTATATAAATGTCATTTTATGGATGTACAGTGGGTAGGGTGCTTGCCTTGCACTCTGCTCACCTGGGTTCTATCTCTGGAATCCTATATGATCTGCCTTGAGCAACACCAGGAGTAATTTCTGAGTGCAGAGCCAAGAGTAACCCCCTGAACATCACTAGGTGTAGCAACCCAATTTTTTTTTTGTTTTTGGGCCACACTCAGTGGCACTAGGGTTACTCCTGGTTATGCTCTCAGAAATTGCTCGTGGCTTGGGGGACCACATGGGAACTCAAACCGCGGTAAGTCCTAGGCTAGTGCTTGCAAGGCAAACGCCCTACTGCTTGTGCTACCTCTTCGGCCCCAAAGACAAAATTTTTAAAGGCTGTCACTTTATTTTTTTATTTTTTGTCATTAATTGACATTTTGTTTTTATTTTTTATTATGAGAACAAAGATGCAAAGAAAGAAGATAAGGTAAAGTTACAGTGGGAAGACAATCACCCATAAACAGAATTCTCAGAAGAAATTCTCTTGTTGACACCTTAATTTTGAACTTTCAGCCAAAGAGCATTAAGAAAAATAAAACAGAACCCATGCACAGTTACTTTGTCCTCAAGTCTCCAGATTATAGTCCATTATAACATTTCTTAGCAGTACACAAAGCAATCCAAAGTCACAAAATTTATAACTCCTTTAACATTGAAGGCATAGTATTTTTTTAACAGTTCCATGCATATGCATATTAGTTTAAGTTAACCTCAATAGTTGAGTGGTTTTTTTAAGGATTAGAGTCAAAGGAGCACAGTTAAAACAGTGTTCGAGTGGCAATTGTTTTTGCATAGGCCCAGCAAAATATGAGGGGCATGGAAAGGAAAAGCCTTGGCCTAAATACAAGGAGACTTTACCCCTGAAGTTTTCTGGCATAAGACCAACTCTAGGCTCCAGGCATACTAGGTTGTCCAACCCAAGTCATTGTCTGTAGTGCCAATACACTTTTCTTTTTCTCACAGTCACTGTTGTTGGTGTCAGGTTTCTGTAGTTAAAGATCCTGGAATTTGTGCATATCCTACATCGAATTCAGGATGTTGTGGAGCGTCCTTTAGCTTCACCTCGCAATTAAGAGGGCAATGCAGAGACCTGTCCTGAAAGCAGGTCCTTGTTGTTGTTGTTGTTAAGTCTTCTGAGTGTTAAGGGAAGTCTCTTTTTGAGTAGGTTGATATGAGAGCAGTGGTGATATTTTCCCTGGTAGAGTATTGCTCCCAGGTGATGTTATAGACAACGTTTCATTTGATTGTTTCGTAGATAGCATCCCTGGTTCAAGGGTGAATGAAGAAAGCCCAATCTTCTGAGACCTGAGCCAGGTCATTATGACAATGTTCAGGGTGTAAGGTCCCATTGCATTATGAGATTTGTGTGTTCCTCTCTCTATTAGATAAGAACTTTTTTGTATGTATAGTATTTTCCTATTTTAATGTACCTGTGCAAAAGAGGAACAATGCCACATAGGGTTATTGAGGCATATGGGGGCCGCTAGAATAAGTCCAACATTCCCAGTGACTTGGTTCAAACATAAACTTTAAACTGAGGAACTCTTCTACCAGAATTCCTTATTGAACAGATCACAAAGGGAAGAACAGACAATAGTGGGGAAGTCACTGTATAAGAGAATATTTAGTAAGAGTTATACCTGTTAAGGAAATACATGTAAAATTTTCAAAAGACATATACGTGTCCCTTTTCTGTCTTTTGAAATAGTTTGGGGGTGTTAAACCCGTTGTTACACTTTGATCAGAGATTTGGCCTGTGCAGTACTGAAGGTAAAATAGAAAATGTGGAGTAATGATGGTTGGAGTTGTGGAAGTGAAGGAATAGAAATGAGCTTGTAGGGGTGTGAAAAAGGGCAATATACAAGATGCACATTTTGCATGTTCAAAAAATAAAAACCTTAATCATAGGGATTGCTATTAATAAATATCACCCCTGTGTGGTTTTGAAAATGTAGACCGGTGAGGGAAAAAAAAAGTTGCCTGTGACAGACTCAGAGCAGTCCAGCAACCCAGCTAGGCCTTCTTAGACTCCTAGCACCCTGAAGCTAGGGAGAAGGCCATGCTGACGAGAGCTAGCCTCTCAGTGGTCCTCATATTGTATTTGTTCCTGTTTTGTTTCTTCACATCAAAATAAGATGTATGCAGTGTGCATAGGAATTTGTTTGTAATTTTTGTTTTTACTATAGTCTGGCCCTCCAATGGTCTGAGCGACAATGAACTGGGCCCCTGTTTAAAAAGTTTGAGGACCCCTGCACCAGATCAAGAAAGGATTCGGTGGAGTACTGGAAGCCAGACATCTGCCTGCCCTCCTCCCTTTGTCCTCCCCCCTAGTGCTGGGGGAAGAACGGGGATAGCCTGGAGACCCTTGTAAAGTAATCCTCCTGAACCCATCTTTCTGACCATCTGGGTTGGCAAAAGGGTGCCATTTTAAAACCCACAAATATCTCTCTATAAATTTCTCTTGATTATAAATACAGGGTATAGTTTTGGGACTCATTTATAGTTAATTTTTGTTCAATTGATTTATTTGTTTACCTTTTGGCAGTATCAATTGTTTTCATATTTCAATATGTTTATAGTTAAATAAGAACACAAGTGCCACATGCTCCATTACTTTTCTCCTGAATTTTTATTCTTTGAAAAATTTTAAATACTTCTTTTAGTGCCTCTTTTGCTATGTACCACAAATTTTGATCATTTGTGTCTCATTTGCACTTATTTCCAGAAATATTTTGATTTCCTGTTTTATTTCATCTCTAACCCCCTAGTTGTTCAGAAGTGAGCTGTTTAATTTCCAAGTGTTAAAATTTTTCTTCTGTCTCCTTTTGTAGTTCACTTCTAATTTCAGTGCGTTGTGATCTGAAAAGGTAGTTTGTACAAGTTGTATCCTCTTGATTGTGCCCAATATGTGGTCTATTGTGGAGAATGACCCATGCTCATTGGAGAAGAATGTGTTTCCAGTTTTCTGGAGCTGGTGTGTCATATATATACATATATATGTATGTTTGTATATATATATACATGCATGTATATATGCATATATATGTGTATCTATATATATAGCATATATATCAGGCCACTTTCTTCCATTTCTTCTTTTTTTGCAAGCACACATCAGGAATGAAGAAGGGGCCTACACAAATAATGACACAGCTTTTAAAAATAGAAAATGATACAAAAAATAGGCAGACAGAAGGAAATAACAAAGCTTAGAGCAGAAATAAATGAAGTGGAAATCCAAAAACAATCTGAAAGATCAACGAAAGCAAAAGTTGGTTCTTTGAAAAAATAAACAAGATTGATAAACCACTAGAAATCTCATAACAAAGGGAGAGAGAGAAACTTATAAACTGGATTAGAAATGAAAAGGGGGAGATCACTACAGAAACTACAGCGATTCTCAGGGTAATCAGAGAGTACTTTGAGAAACCCTATGCCACAGAACATCAGAATATGGAAGAAATGGATAAATTCTTAGATTCATAATCTTTCACGGTTGAATCAGTATGATCTAGCATATTTAAACAGACCCATCACTATTGAGGAAATTAAAATGGTAATGAAAAGTCTTCCCAAAAAGAAAAGCCCAGGCCCATATGGATTTACTAATAAATTCTTTCAAACCTTTTGAGAGGAACTACTACCAATAATGTTCAGGCTCTTTAAGAAAATTGAAGAAACAGAAACACTTCTAAATAGTTTATATGAAGCTAACATCACCCTGTTACCAAAGAGATGTTGCAAAAAAGAAAAACAGACTAATATCCCTGATGAACACAGATGCAAAGATCCTCAACAAAATGGGATCCAAAGCCTCATCAAGAAGGTCATATCCCATGACCAAATAAGTTTCATTTTAGGAATGCAAGGATGGTTTAAAATATGTAAACCAAGCAACATAATACATCATATCAACAAAAAGAAAAATAGGAACCACACGATCATATCAATAGATGCAGAGAAAGAAATAATAAGGTCCAACACTAATTCTTGATAAAAGCTCTCATCAAGATGGGAACGGAAGGACATTTTCTTAATATAGTCAAGGCCAGTGACAAATATTATTCTCAGTGTAGATAAACTAAAATCCTTTCCTCTAAAGTCTGGTAAAAGGTAAGGCTGCCCTCTCTCACCACTCCTATTCAACATAGTGCTGGAAGTTCTGGCCATAGCAATTAGGCAATAAAGAGATATCAAGGGCATCCATAGGAAAGGAAGAATCAAGCTATCATTTTTTTTGCAGTGTGAGTCCAGTTAGAGAAATAACTACTGTGGCAATGGTAATGAGTGAGAGAAATAGAATGCCTGTCTTGAATACAGGCAGAAGATGGGAGGCATTGGTGGGAAGGTTGCACTAATGTAGGGGAGTTCTTTTTATGACTGAAATCCAACTACAAACATGTTTGTAATCACGGTGCTTAAATAAAGATATTATTGAAAAAAAGAAAAATTCAAATATTCAAAATAAGAAATGTTCTTTATAGAAATCAACATGTGTACAGTGTTTGTTTTCTATATCTAACAGAATTGGATAGCTCCACGTCCAATCTAATTCATCACCTCATTGATTTATTACTTGTCTAGAACATTTTTGTTTTTCTTTCAGAAAGCGCATCTACATTTTGGGATGCTCTTCTTGAGTTTTAGTTTGACTGTTTAGCATTTTCAGTTTTGGCTTTGAATCACATAATATCATTTTTTATCTTGATAGGTTTCTGAGACACACCCAGTAGTACTCTCAGGGGTTAATCTAAACTCTGTGCTCAGAGTCTTGGCAGGCTAGGGGGACCATATGGGATGCGGGAATCATCTGTGTGCAAGACAAATGCCCTACTCACTGTGCTATCACTCTGGCCCCCAAGAATCACATAATTTTAAGTGCTTAAGAATATGCAAAATAAAAGCAGTTTAAAGAGGGGCCAGAGAGGTAGCGCTAGAGGTAAAATATCTGCCTTGCAAGTGCTGGCCTAGGATGGATCTTGGTTCGATCCCCAGCTATCCCATATGTTCACCCAAGCCAGGAGTGTTTTCTGAGCGCATAGCCAGGAGTAACCCCTAAGCATCAATGGATGTGGCCCAAAAAAAAAAAAACAAAACAGGGGGCCGGAGAGATAGCATAGAGGTAAGTTGTTTCTTCTTGCATGCAGAAGGTCGGTGGTTCAAATCCCGGCATCCCATATGGTCCTCTGAGCCTGCCAGGAGCGATTTCTGAGCATAAACCCAGGAGTAGCCCCTGAGAGCTGCCGCCGGGTGTGACCCCCCTCCCAAAAAAAGTCCCCCCCCCAAAAAAAACCAAAACAAGCAAACAAACAAAAAAACCAGGTTCAAGAAAGCAAAGAATGATATTTATTGCTGAGGTGGTACACTATAGTGTTTACCACAAATTTCAAAATCAAGCAAGAAGGCTGTTTGGAAGCATTAGAGACTTCTGTGGGGTTTAAGCCAGCTTTAATCGGGCAGGGCTTTCCTCAGAAGAAATCAGCTGCCAGATCCACCTTCAACCTCCAAAGAAGGGCCGGCTCTCCTTTATAAAATTCCTGTGACAAACTGTGAGGGGCTTGGGATTTGGCCCCCGATTGTGTGAGAGAGAATTTTGAGGTGATTCCCATGGCTGCCTCAACAAGGTCACACCCCCTTAATGGGGTGATCCACATCTGATGGTTTGCCGGCTTTCAAGGTCCTGCCTTTCTATCTCATTGCAGGGATGCTCTGGGGGTCCCCGAGGAGGCTCTGGCAGGACTTCATATTGGCTTGAAAGCTCTTTTTGCTAAAGTCTGCTTTCTTTCTTTTCATGGTATCTGGTGTTGACTTGAACACCTAATAAATGGTCTGCGTATACCTCTTCAAGCATTGCTCCCAGCGTGTATGTTAACACTCACCACACTATAAGGCAGTTGTTTTTACCTTACATGTCGGGAAACTGAGGCACAGCAAAGAATGGCAAAGTGACTCCCAAAAGGTGTTGAGATAGCTAGGAAATGATAGAGGTTTGCTTTAAGCACCGTTTTCTGACATCCAAGTTCTGTCACTTTCAGGGTGCTTTCTTAAGCAAAGACAGGGAAAAATTTAAGGGATTGTGTATAGGAGATGAGATCTAATCACATAGAAAAGACAGGTAACAACCAATTATTTTGTTGTTTGTTTTATTTTTGTTTGTTTGTTTGTTTGGGCCACACCCAAGAATGCTCAGGATTTTCTGCTGGCAGTATGTTGAACAGGGCAGGCTGTGTGCAAGTATCCTACCTCTGTGCTATTTCTTTGGTTTAAGGTAACAGAGTTTGTTTATTTTTGTTGTTGTTGTTGGTTTTTGGTTTTTGGTTTTTGGGCCACACCCAGCTATGCTCAGGGGTTACTCCTGGCTGTCTGCTCAGAAATAGCTCCTGACAGACACGGGGAACCATATGGGACATGGGGATTCGAACCAACCACCTTTGGTCCTGGATTGGCTGCTTGCAAGGCAAATGCCGCTGTGCTATCTCTCCAGGCACCAGAGTTTGTTTTTAATTTATTTTGATCTTGGGGCCACATGTGGTTGTGCTTAGGGCTTACTTTTGTCTCTACATTCAGCGGTGGGTTTTGTGGGGGAACCATATGATGCTAGGGATTGAACCAAGGTTGACAGCATGCAGGACTCCTGCTAACAGCACTTTAATATGGAATCCTTATTCTTCCAGGGAGTTCTAGTTCATGCTGGTGAATTTCCTTCACCTTCTAAGTTGATTTCTCACTGCTCCATTTTCCTTGGGGAACATGATATACCTGCTGCTCCCACAGTTGTAAAAGGAAGGAATATACACAGCCCACGCACAGATACACACAAAGAAATAAGGAATGAGTAGACTTATTTCCCCCTAAGAAAGGAGGTAGTTCTTGTTTCCTGACCTATTTGAATACACATTCAGAACTTGTGTAATGTAGCTTAAGCAACCTGCTTAGCATTTATGCAATCTGCTCGGCTTTTGACAAACTCTTTGAGGTGTAACTTATTTTAAACTCATAAATCTTCAAGGTTAAGATAGCCACTTGGAATGGGAGCTGGAAGGAATGATCAAGAATATTCTAGATTTGGGGTAGTTTTCCAAGCCATTGATTCTTTCAGGCCAAGCAACAAGTGACCACATATCCATTTTTATTTATTTGTT